>VDFB02293035.1:0-135675 GCA_007258455.2 Sequoia sempervirens | reverse complement strand
TGATATGACGAATGGATGTATGAAATGCAACTATAGAGATTTATTTTTAATAATTTCTTATGCAACTTTATGATGTATGATATGAGGAAATGCAAATTATTTGATTCAAATCATGAATGATGAAATGATAATTAAATGCCTTTTAATGAAAATGATGATGCAACTACATGATAATGATGATGTTTTTGTTAACATGTCAAGTGTACTCAATCTATTATGAGAAAAGATAATCATTAATTTGAATCTTTTACGAGATTTTGTAACAAACACTATGCAGATGCAAAAACTATCATGAATGCAATCTATTTTTTACCATGCAAGTCTACATGCAAATATTGGCATCGAAAAACTTACTTTTATTGTGCTTTGTATCATCATAGAGATTTTAAAATGTTGAAAGTGAGTACAAGAATCAATGGTATAATGTAGACCAGTGATGACCTGAGTACTACTTCCATGATTTTTTATATTGCAATTGAACACAAGCATCTAGGTATAATTAAACAAAGATGACCTGAGCATTTCTTGCGTAAACAGACAAGAATTAACCACTTTCTTATGTGAATTGGAATGTCATCCATGATACTTTGTAGAGCACTTCCCACAACAATTCACACAGTAATTATGATAAATTCACAGACAACAGATAAAGAACATATCATTCTCCTTCCTAGCTTCTCTAGTTCAATACATCATCGAGTTGCTCTAAAGAAATGATAACAATAATCAAAGTACAACATATTCAACCTTTACTTAAAGTATTTCAACCATTATTCAGATTAGATCATCCATCCTAATTTTATGATGTTTTTGTGATTTTTGAGATTTTGACCAAAAACCTAACCTAAAGACCTATCCTAGGGGCCTCAGGGGCTGATCAAAGATTAGCCTTGCCTACATTATACACGTAGAGACCACATAGTTTGACTGACACAGACTCATGTTTTTGAATTTTTGATACTGACTTTTTGACCTATTTTTTTGGATTTTCTATTGTGATTATGGATGTATGATGTGTTTCCGATGGTGATGTGATTGATTTTTCATGTTGGGTTGTGTTTCGATCTTTTTTTGTTGCATTTGTCTTCCTATTGTTTGTCTATTTGGTTAAGCTCGATGTTTATTGCCCCAAGTGAGGTCTAGATGTCCCCCCCAAGCTAGGGTGAGACCTGACTACGCTCAATGATAATTATAATGGATGTAAAATTATGGTGGAAGTAACAACCATGACATGCATCCAACAGATAGAAAAGCTAGTTTAAATCACAAATAGCGCCTATTTCCAGGTTTTCACTAGTTTTTATTGCACTTTTTTAGTCTTTTTGATTTTTTTTTTGTATTTTTCCATTTTTCTAATTTTTTGTATTTTTCCATCACCAAGACGCTTGTTTGTTAGGTTTTCATCAAGGTAACCATTTTCAAAACCTAATCCGTGCACTAGGTGACTCAGGTGTAGAACTTTCAGAGATGGATACTATTGATAGGTTCATTGAACAGATCCCCTTCAGGTGTGGAAAATTGATATGCTCCAGATCCATAAACTAATATGATGACAAAGGGACCTAACCAGTTAGGTTCAAACTTCCCTTTCTTTTCTCTTTCTTGCCGATTTCTAGGGTTTTCCTTTAGGACCAAGTCTCCAACCTGAAAGACTCTAGGTTTTACCCTGTGATTGTAGCTTCTAGACATTCTTTGTTGGTATGCCTTCAAATGATTGAAAACTTGTTGATGATGTTCATTCAACAATTCCAGTTCTTGTAGTCTAGAGACTCTATAATCCTCATCTATAATGATACCCTTCAGTGAGACACAGAGTGATGGTATTTCCACCTCAATAGGTAGGATGGCCTCTGATCCATATACTAAGGAATATGGTGTAGCTCCCATTAGTGTTCTGATGCTGGTTCTGTATGCCCATAATGTAGGATTTAGCTGAACATGCCAATCATGTCCAACATCATTAACTGTTTTCTTTAGTATTTTTAGAATTGTCTTGTTTGAGGCCTCTGCTTGGCCATTTCCCTAAGGATAGTACGATGTTGAGAAATGATGTTGGCTATGAAATTTTTCACATAATTCCTAGACATCCTGGTTCTTAAAAGGTCTACCATTGTCTATTACAATGGACTGCGGTACTCCATATCGACATATGAGGTAGTTTAGTATGAAAGACGAGATCTGCTTTCTAGTGATTGTTGTTAAAGGAACCACTTCTATCCATTTTGTAAAGTATTTTGTTGCTTTGATTATGAAATTGTGTCCATTGGATGAAGACAAATTTATCTTTCCTACTAGGTCCAGTCCCCACTGACAAAAGGGCCATGTTGATGTGAATGGATGCAATTCTTGTGCTAGTGCGTGGATTAAATTACCCTGTATCTGACATTTTTGGCACCTTTTAACAAAATGATAGGACTCCATCTCCATATTCAGCCAGTAATACCCTAAATGGAGGAGTTTCTTTGCTAGGGTTAGTCCACTTGAATGAGTTCCACAAATACCTTCATGGACCTCACGTAAGGTTGTTTCAAACTGGTGATGTTCTAGACACCGAAAAAGAGTACCATCTAGACCTTGACGGTAAAGGATGTTAGCAATCAATGTATGTTGTGCAGATTGACAGATGAAGTTACATTTCTGGTTTCTAGAAAGATCAGGAGGAAGGATATTATCCTTGAGGTAAGCATAGATCTCTCCATAGAGTGAGGTTTGACCGTCTGTTATTTGGCATATGGTTTGTGATTCAGGATTGTCGTAGGCAGGGTTAGATACTTGTTCTACCATAAAGTCATAATGACCTTGCTTTTCTGGTAATTGCAAGAGAGAAGCAATTGTCGCCATAACATCCACAACTTTGTTCTCTTCCCTTGGAATATGTTCGAACTTGATATCCATGAAATAATTTTTGAGATCATCTATCATTCTCTTATATGGTATGAGCTTTTCATCCTTTATCTGATACTCATCATTTACCTGATAGATGTCAAGCTGTGAGTCCCCATACACTTTTATTTTTGTGATTTTCCATTCAATTACCACTTTGATGTCAATAATCAATGCTTCATACTCAACTAAATTATTGGTACATGGAAACATTAGTCTATAGGACCTTGGGATCGTGTGTCCTTGAGGTGTAACAAATATAATTCCCACGCCAGACCCCCTTTGTGTGTATGATCCATCAAAATAAAGTCTCCATTGTTGTGTGGTAATATTCATAATGTCTACATCCAGAAATTCAATGTTTATTGGATGATTATCTTGTAACAGAGCTTTAGCTAATTGATCAACTATCACCTATCCTTTGATGGCTCTCCGGTCTACATACTGGATGTCAAAATCACTCAAGATCATAACCCATTTTTCTAGTCTCCCTGTTAGAGCAGCTTTGCTGAGTAGATATTTTAATGGATCTATTTTTGCAATGAGTCTGACTGTATGAGTCAACATGTAGTGCCACAACTGCTGGGTTGCAAATACCACTGCCAAAAAAGCTTTCTCTATGAATGTGTAATTTATTTCATAACCGTTGAGAGTTCTATTGATATAGTAAATAGCTTGTTCTTTTCCCTCAGAATCTTCTTGTGCTAATAAAGCTCCTAAAGAAATGTCAGTTGTTGCAATATATAGTAACAATGGTCTCTCTGTTATAGGTGGCATGAGTATGGGAGGCGAAATCAAATGTTGTTTTATCTGGTTAAAAGTTTTTTCACATTCTTGATCCCACTTGAATGATACATTCTTATGAAGGAGATGACTGAATGGGTGGCTTTTTTTTGCCAATTGGGAGATAAATCTCCTGATTGATTGTAGCTTGCCTTGTAGAGACCGTAATTGAATGATATTTTTAGGCAGCAACATTTCCATTATTGCTTTTACCTTAGCTAGATCCACTTTGATACCTTTTTTAGAAACTATGTATCCAAGGAGCTTTGTTGATGTTACCCCAAACACACATTTCTTAGGGTTCAATCTGACATTGAAATTTTCCAGTCTAGTAAATATTTTTCCGAGGATCTCTAGATGTCCTTCTCTGGTGTATGATTTTGCTAAGATGTCATCCACATAATCTTCCATGAAAGTATGCATCATGTCATGAAAAATAGTGGTCATTGCCCGTTGATATGTTGCACCTACATTTTTCAACCCAAAAGGCATGAAATTCCAACAAAATGTACCCCAAGGACAAGTGAATGTTGTCTTTTCCTGATCTTCAGGTGCTATCTTTATTTGGTTGTACCTTGAGAATCCATCCATTAATGACAACATGGCATGTCCCGCTATTAAATCGACAATGATGTCAATATTTGGTAAAGGAAAATCATCCTTTGGGCATGCCTTATTTAAATCTCTAAAATCTGTGCATATTCTAATGCTATTATCTAGTTTAGATATAGGCACAATATTTAAAATCCACTTTGCATAATCGATAGACCTGATAAATCATGCATCCAACAACTTCTTCAGCTCAGCTTTTACTATTAGGGCAATGTGGGGATGCATTTTTCTCAATTTTTGCTTTACTAGTTTGATTCCGGATGGTAGAGATAGATGATGCATCAGGAGATCTAGATCTAATCCTGGCATATCAGAATAAGACCAAGCAAAATTGATATTTCTCTCTTCAAAGAATTTGGTGAATTCGAGCTTCTCTTGTTCTGTCATAGACGCTGCTAGATGTAGAATCTTTGTATTTTCTGTTGTTCCAAGATTTATGGACTGTGTAGGCTCCACTAGTACTAATGATCTGTCATGGTAATGCTCTAGAAGGGTGTCAAATCTCCCATCTTTTAGTGCCTCAGAAAGGTTTTCACTGTTAGATACATTCTTTATTTTTTCTTTTTCAAAATCTAATGCTGCCTCAGAAAGGTTTTCACCATTGGATCCTTTTTTCTTTTTGTCATTTTCGCAACTAGAAGATTTGGAACCCTCCTGATTTGAAGTGTCGTTATGAGTGTTATGGGTAGAACTTGTATCAGGTTCGTCACTACAAAGAAAAATTACGATGGCATCATCATTTGAAAAGACTGGTATATTAATAGGTTCGGTTGGTTCCCAGTCAATAAGTTTGGGATGCATTAAGGGTAATAAGTCATCAGGTTGAGAAAGTTCGATGACTGTAAGTGTTCTAATATCCATGTGGTCAAAGTTGTTAGTGGGAATGTCGAGGTCTATGATATTCCTCACCTCCAAGTCATCTATCTCACTCGATGTATATTCATCCTCACTTGAGTCATCAATATTTGTTGATCCCAATACAAGTGGTCTAGTTCCTGAACTCTATCCCTCCTCTCGTGTGGGTGTATACTCTTTGATGACATCAATTTGTTTTTCAGTGTATGATGTTGCAGATAAATGATCCCATTCATACTCATTGGAATCTATTTCAGACCCATCCCTCATTTGCACAATCCTTTCTACCACTTTTTGAGTTACTTCTCTTGATTCCTGTGTATAGCCTAATCTTGTTTTGTCTTTAGGCTAAAGTGTTAGAGGTTGAATAGGTTCTATAATGCCATCTTTTCTCTTGCCAATTGGTCCTTGCCATTCATATCCCATTTTCTCTAAGATAGCCTTTCGTTTTCCATACTGATTTGTCCTTATGCTAATATTTGCTGATGTTGAGGCTTCTTCGTCCTTGTATAACCAATTGAGAATGGCCTTGTATTCTGATTCATCTTCTAGAGTACCTGCTTTTATAAACCTTTCATCCAAAACCATGGTAGGTTGTGATGATAGTTGTGTATTTGTTGTGGGCTGTCCATATGATTTCAGAGATGGCAACAATTGTGAAAGACACAAAGATTGCTCAATGGAATATTCTCCCAAACCCTTGTCCTTTAACTGAATCTTGTCTATGAATTGCTGTGATAGAATATCCAGGGGACCTTCATTGTTTGATAAAGTTGAGTCAACAACAGTTTTTTCTTTTGCCTGCTCCTTTTTCTCGACCCATTTGGATATAAAATTGAGTTGCTTTTCACCACTGGATGAAGTAGATGTGCTAGCTTCTCTATTGTGGGGTACTAGAGTGTCTTGATTTTCCTTAAACATGTTACAAGTTTGGGGATTATTGTCGCCAGCTAAAATTGTGACCTCTTGTCCATTGATAGGAAATTTCAAACATTGATGATATGTCAAAGGTACTGCTTGCATTTCATGGATCCATGGACGTCCCAAAAGTATGTTATATGTTAGCTCCTTTTCTAACACTTTGCAAACAATATTTTTGACAATCGGTCCCACTTGAATTGGTAGTACAATCAGCCCCTTAGAAGACCTTTCCTCTTCATCATATGCTTTTATTGTTATCTTTCTCTTGGCATCAATGGCATTGTCAGAATAGCCTAGTGCACAAATTAGTTTTAAAGTACAAATATTTAATCCAGCTCCAGGTCATCTATTAAGACATGCTTGACACAGTGTTTATGGATTAGAACCTCTATATGTAAGGATGCATTGTGTGGGTGATTTAGTGACACATCATCTTGTTTAGAGAATGAAAAACAATGAGGTGTAGTCAGGTGTCCCACCATAGCTTGAAATTGAAAGACATCCAAATTATTGGGTACCGTAGTGGCCACTTGAGCCTGTTCTAGAACATCTTTATGTGATGGTGAAATTTTAAGAAGTTCGAGTATGGATATATGTGCTGGTATCTTTTGTAGTTGATCCACAATGTTTTATTGATGTGATAGGGGAGTAGTGATTTTAGGTGAAACTCCTTACAATATCACTTTGGACTGCCCCCTTGTCATTGCATTGACCGGTTGGTAGTCTTGTGTTTCCCTGATTTTTATGATGTTGATTTGGTTGTTAGATGTGTTTATGTTTGGATTCATGTCCAGGGATACATTGTCATTGATGTTAATGTTATCTATTTGATTATCAATGACATTATTTTCTCAACCTCAGAAATGCAAAGAATGGTGGTGTCATAGATATAGTTTACACTTTTTCCTTTACCGTTTGAAGAAAATTCTCCTTTTTTCGTAGTTGGATAAAGGATTTGTAAATGCACTGTGATCGTTGTTTGTTTGATGTCCTTTGACAAAAACCTTCTTTGCTTCAATCAAGTCTTGTATCAAATGTTTTAATTGCAAACAATCATTTGTTTTATGCCCTTTATTTTTATGAAAGTTGCAATAGTTAGCATCATTCCACCAAGACAGTTTCACTTTCGGCTCCCAATTTCTTGCTTCTGGTAGGGTAATAATTCTATTTGCAATAAGCTCTCTCATTTTTGATTCCAAATTTTGTCCTAATGGTGTAAATCTTCGTCAATTGGATTGTCTTTGATATGATGGTGGTTGAGATTCTCCATTATTTGGGTTATTGTTTTGAGTGGTACCTTGATTGTTGTTTTGGTTGTCATTTTGATTTGTTTTCACAATTGTTGCCATCAAATTGAATACTAGTTTTTTATTTTACTTGTCAGTTGTAGCATCATTGTTTCCAGTATTTCTATTTTTCTGCCAAAATTTAGGCTTGTCATTGTTTCCATAGTGATTTGAGGAATTGGCGTTGTTTGATGTATCATTGTAATGTTTAATCACTCCTCTTTTGACTAAGGCTTCTTTGATTTTAAGCCCATTTTCAATCACCTTTTCAAATGTTGGGGGACATTGTAGTTCCAGTCTATAACTCATGTCATCATTTAAATTGTCGATAAATAATTCAATCTTTTCCTCTTCAGGTATAGATCGAGGATATCTAGCGAATAAGTTTCACCAATGTTGTAAGAATGATAGGAATGTCTCTCCCTTCTTTTGTTTCATGTTGTATAGATCTTTTATGGTTACGTCATGTTGAATGTTGAAGGAGAACTGTGTGATAAGTCTGTTGACTAGTTCTTCAAAGGATCGAATCCCCGGTTGTAATTTGGAGAACCATTCCATACAGTGTGCTCCTAAACTCCTAGGAAATGTAACCTCATTAGGTAAGTGTCTTCCTGTGCAAACTCTAAACTCATTGTTCTGAATTCCCTTACATGGTCAATTGGATTTGTTTTTCTATTGTACTTGTCATATTTGGGGAATTCATAATGTCTTGGAAATGGTATCATGTCTACACTCAGATAAAAAGGGTAAGGAAAAATGTCCTATAATGAGTACCTATTCATGGTTCCCTTTTGCATATCTTGAAGTTGTTGTTGCAAGTTTTGCATTTGACATGTTAAGGCAACCACTTGATCTGTGTTTTGTGTGTTGTGTGATTCAGTTTTAGCTACTTTAGGTGTTTCCTTTAGTCGATTGATGCCAAAGACTTTTGGAAGTTTGGTACCTAGCTCAACTAACATCATAAGATATTTTTCCATATCCTGTTCTAAAATTTTTTCCATGAATTTGTGGAAATTTGGATCCTGTTGTGCTGTGTTGACATCTTCTTGGGTTATTTCATTTGGATCATTTTGTTGGAATCTGTACAAAGGGTTTTCTTCAACCAT
This sequence comes from Sequoia sempervirens, assembly GCA_007258455.2. Taxonomy (NCBI): domain Eukaryota; kingdom Viridiplantae; phylum Streptophyta; class Pinopsida; order Cupressales; family Cupressaceae; genus Sequoia; species Sequoia sempervirens. The sequence continues at coordinate 127,229 of VDFB02293035.1, read as the reverse complement.
GATGTTTGGTGTTTCAATTTCCTTTTCTCTAAGCTTTTGTCTTTGTAACCTTGTTAAAATTGGCATACAAGTGTTTGCTATTCTCACTAAACTTTTGATCTTTTGTGTTTGGATGAGTGTTAATGGATTTTAACAAAGTCGAATAGAATGATATATTCTATTGATGAGACCAAGTTAAAAATATGATTATTGTGTTTTGTTTCATGATTGTAGGATGTAAAGAATCCTGATGATGAAACTAACCTAATAACCAAGATTTGTGTTTGTTTGATAATTTGACACTTTATAGTTTGCAAGATCTAGGTTTAACTTTGAAAAGAATTTTGACTTGTAGGATCCTATTTGTTTTAGGTTTTTAAGACACTGTCTGGACTGTAAAAATGTTTCTGTCTGATAAAAACCTGAGTTTATGATGCCAACAAATCTGACAGATGTGTCTGGAAGCTCTCTATTTCTCTGTTCTGTGGAAGTGCTAATACAGAGGGCAGAAGCACTAAAACAGATTGTAGAAGTGCTAAAAGTTATGGTAAAAGCACTGTGAAACATGGTAGAAGTGATAAAATAGACTGTAGACATGCTAAAAGACTGGTAAATTCTGACACTAGTAATTTTGGTTATAGTTGGTAGATGCGCTACATAATTTGTCAGAAGCACTAAAATAGATTACATAAGCGCTATTTCAACTGTGGATGCGCTAAATGATAGTGCATAAGTGCTAAAACAAAGTGTGTAAGCAATACTTTGGCATTCAACAGTGTTGTCTAATTTTCCTTTCCATGAAGAGACTAACTTTTTTGGTGTAATTTTCAAGATTTTGGTATTTTGACAAGATATCTCTGTTGGTAATTCTTTGATTTTGGATGACAATCCTAATGTTTCCAAGTTTTCTCTACTGTAAGAATTGATCAGGCTTGTTAGAATATTCTATTATTTGTTGTGGGATGGAAGACTAACGAATAGGTTGACTATGATTATGTTTCTATGAAAGAGCTCTTCTTTGAAAATAAGCTTGTGAATACAAAAGCTCTAAAGCATAATCATCAGTATATCCCCTAGCAAAATCGTGAAACCTATGGATGAAAGTTCTATGTTGAAGCAAGACTTTCCTACTTTGATATAAAAACGTCTTCTTTCCAAAAGTTTCTTATAACTAAGTTGTTTCTTTGGTTTCTTGACTCTTGTTGTGAGGGATTTCTTGACAAACGTTGTGGATTTCCAATCCCTAATCATAAATTTCACCATTTGATTTTGTTTGACTCTTTGTGTTCTTCTTGGATGATCTTTATCTGAATTAATTATTTTGAAAACACAACAAGAAATTGTAGAACAGTTGTTTTTAAGACCTAGAATCTAAACAATAAGTGTATGTTCAAGAACCATTCATGGTCCTATTTTCACTAGTTTGTTAATAAAAATACACTTCAGATAGACTCACTCTTAAGGTCAAAAAGGTCATCATTATACTCAACATCCCACATCTTAAAATTGTGTCGACTCACACAGCCGTGTGACCCCTTAGAGGGTGCCCGTGTTTTTGTCTTTTCTAGGCGCGTACTCAAAATTATATTTCTTGATCCCTTGAGCAAACGGTCCTTGGAAATTATATGGTGAGTGTCTTGGGGGTATATTCTTCCCTCCCCTTGCACTGCGAGTATTACAATGTCTGGTTACTGACTCAGCTGGATTCTACAATATGGTTCGTAGATAGGGTTTCTGTTCGGAGTGGCAAATGATAAACTTCCTCAGGAGACCTCCCAATATTTAGAACAAAGACTTTGGGGATGGTTATCTTGCACACTTCCAGAAAATATGGGTTTCCCTAGATTCACTTTTATTTTATACTTGGTTGGAAAACCTAGCTTTGGTTGTTCCCACTCAAGTCATTCTCATAGGGTGAGTACTTTTTCCCACTACGATAGGCCTTCTAGAGGATTTAATAAAGCGTAAATTGCATGAAATTAAAGGATGAGTTTGGAATTTTGATCACCTAGTTAAGGGAAGAGCATAGGCCTATCACCACACAAGCACATTAATCAAATGTTCAATTTTTAAAGCCCAAATAACAATTTGCTATTCTATGTGAAGATATTGCTTGAAAAAAGTCATGATGTTAATTTTAACCAAAATAGCAAAAGTATGATGACTACCCTAGGATTGATATGTTTTAAATTATTAAATGGCTACCCTAGGATTGGTTCTTTTTAGTCCAAATGCATCAAAATAAATTTTTGGCCGTGGTTGCGTCGGATCCAAAAAAAAATCATAGAAGCGCTAAAATAGATTGCACAAGCGCTATTTAATTCATCAGATGCACTACAAAATTTGGCAGAAGCACTGTAGAATTCGTTGGATGCGCTAAAATAGTAATGGGCCTGGAACAGTCAACCGTCCTGAAAGCTTTTTGGTAGAAGCGTTAAAATAGAGTACAAAAGCGCTATTGTTTCCATCGGAAGCGCTAAAATAGTTAGAAGTGCTAAAACTTTTGGTAGAAGCACTGCAAAATCCCTCGGTCGGCTAAAAGAAAACACACCTGTATCCTATACGAACACTTTTTAGAAAATTTGTTAAAATATGGGGTTATGGCCCCATGGTGGGTGCCAAAATGTAAGTGTGGAATAAGTAAATAACCGAAAACACTTCTTAATAAGACATTATATCAAAGATTCAACAATTAAACTAGTTTAAAACAAGAATCTACTGAAAGCATCATATTGTTCTCTATCTCTAAAGATTTATTAAGTCACATGGCTCTCAAATTTGGTGAGCATTATGACTATTAAAATGCCAATCTAGAGAATGAGATGCTGCTAAATGCAATAATCTAATCATGTATGATGATTTCTAGATGATATAATGAAGCTACTGTAATCTAAACTAACATGAAATTTGATAAAATAAGCTACAGTAAAACTAAGATGCAGCCATGATTATGATTCTATTGATGCTATGATTGCTATTGCTATTAATAATATGTTGAATTATTTGAATGATAAGATGCTTTATTGCTATTCCTACAGAGTAAGATTGCACAAAGTTTAGATTCAGGATCCATTTCATGTAGAATGAGGTTGTATTTATAGATTTATGACAACACATTTGTGAAGGGGTAGCACAACAAAGGCTTGGATTTGATCCAGAGAATTCAATGGTAAGAGATTGAGAAGCATGAGCTGATGAAGGGAATGGTTTCTCCCCATGAAAACATCAGGCCAAATGATAGGAAGAATCAGAGGAAAGAAATTGAGAGATTGATTCCAATTTGTCTCCAAATCTTTGTCGTGAATGCCAGTTGAATTAAATTGGATATTTGATGTCTAATTTGGTAGGTGAGTGAATAGAGGAAATTGCCTTTATGCCTTTATTTGAATAATTTATGATTTATTCAAATTAGTAAAATGGAATAAATAATTTAATAAAACAAACTATAGAATTTATTTATTAAATAAATATAGAAGTGATATGATAATTAAACAACAAAGTATTTAACCTTGTTTATTTAATTAAGATAAAATGATGTGATAATTAAATAACACAAACTATTGAAGTTGTATATTTAATTAAAATATAAGAATAGGAGAATGAACTATAAATAAATATTTCTATTTATTTAATAGTAGATGAAATAAAGATTAATTAATCAAATAAATCATATTTAATTAATTATATTCTCCTGACCATTTTTAGGTGTATACAGTTAGTATTCAATTGTTCTATTTTTATTTTTTTTAAATTGTGTATTCAATTGTTCTAATTCACTCTAGAGAGAACTCTCATTTTTATGCTTTCATCTCACCAAGGCAAACAAACCAAAGTTAGTATTCAATTGTTCTAGTTCACTCTACAAAGAACTCTCCTTTTTATGCTTTCAAATTTCATGAATACAAGACAATTTAGTGAACATCAAGATTCATGTTATGGAAAAAGATACAAATTTTCCTACCATATGTTGTTACAATCTTACCATACAAAACTGGTATCCACGGAAATAGATAATGTTTTGGTATTGAAGAACCTATAGTATATATCATTTTATTATAATATATACTCCTTTCTTGATGGTTAGATTTTAGGACTATCTTAAAATGTTTTATGAACCTTTATGTAACATTTCATAGATTCCTCTAATCGAGTAGAGAAAAAGTGTGGCTCTAAATGACCACAAATATAATGACACCGTGAAAGCCTAAGCATGAAATATATTCTTTTTCTTTTGTTTGTTAGATGTTCCACTACTATTCAAATACAAAAAAATGTTAACAAATTGTCTATTTTTGTAGTGATATTTCTTATATAAATTTGAATGTGAATGCGAATTATAATGTAATTTACACGATGGGCTTAATGTGACATTTCTTATATAAAAATGAGGGGATTACATAATACATGCACATGATAGAAATTAACAAGATACAAAGTGCTTGGACTACTCCATGGCCCCAAGTTTTATGAGCTCCAAATCCATAGTGGTTTAAGACCCCTACTTAGAAAAGCAATTCTAGAGTATTTATTTCATGTGTGGATACAGTCATATAAACCATTTTAATGTTATCTTCAACATTTATGAATTGAAAATTGACATTGAATTATGAATTTTTTATTGTTTTCTTAGTTTTTTATTTAATTTTGTACATTTCATTTTGAACCACGAAAACCAAAACCTAAACCACCAACATAGTTTGACATAGAAAAGTCCAACAATAATCTATGTAGTGAATAATATGTGAAGCTTTTCTAATGCCATGTAATGTATAACCATAACTTTATTTTTCACTTTCAGTGACCAAATAACAATGAAATACTGGTTTATCTTTAATACTTTATCAGTTTTGGAGATCTTCATACCTGCTTACCTTCCCACCAATTAAAAAATAGGATTTGTAGTTTACGAATCTCAATCACTTTTTCTAGATTGTAAAAAACCAAATTAACACAAAAATGAACTATTATGTCTTCGGCATACCCATTGCACACGAGGGTGCGATTTCTAGTTAGAATAAGCTTTAACTAGCTAAAGTAGATTATAGTGACATGGACCTATCTAAGATATTCAAAATAAAAATGGGCTTAATGGTTTCTCAAATCAAAATTTATGGTCTCCAAAAGTTAGGCTATTGCATCTTGAAATGTAAGGCATCTATGACTCCTATAACATGTGCTTATGACTATTTGTCAATAAAATTTGCACTTTCTATTTGAATAGATATTCAACAATCCTCTTGACATGGAAACCTTCTTCACATGTGGGTGATCTGAGCGAAGAGTCTCTAGGCGAGCTGGTTCTCGAATGATGAATTATTCTAAAATAACTAGAGAGGGATAAAAGATAACTTGAAAATAAAGCCTATGACTAATAGATGATTCACCAAACTTATGAAAATTCAGACTTAACCACTCATAACAGCTTCTCTATTACAGTAATTCTCACAATCTTATTGGCACATATCCCATCAGTGATTTGCATGAAGATCTGGAAAACAAATACAACATGCAACCTGAAACATGTAATTCTGAAACACAACCTATAATAGCAAGACATAAAAGGATTCTGATTTGAAAACACAAATACATCAAATTGCCATTACAAAATCTGAGATAGAAAATAAGGAGAAATATGTTGTTCTATTAAAACTGGAAGAGTCTTTGCCTGAATCTGAAACTGAGTACCAAAAGGTTTACAAGCTAAAAAAATGTATGAGCAAGAAACTTTGATCTAAACTATTGAGAAGGAGAGAAAAGACTAAGTCTTTCAAAACATAGCCCTCATGAAACCCTAATCTGAACTCAGAAAAAAGCTCCAGGAAAAAGGCTTCAAACTATCTCAAAAAGAAAAAAAAAAGCATACTGCTTTTATGATCACATTGTCAAGCCTCTAAAAATAGGCCAGATTTGCTTTAAAAGCTTGGAAAAAACATTATATCTCCAAGATAGTTTTGAAATCTGACCAAGAGTAGAAGTCAACAAAAATTTGCTAAAAATAGCCAGAAAACACAAAGCAATTTATAGAATATTGCTTTATGATTCTGCTTTACAAGATGCAAATTTGCATAATTAATCAATTTTTACAATTAAAGATTGAAAATATTTTGCAAAAAGAAAAGCTCCTTATTTCTCCATTACAATATTTTATTTTCCTCAAAAATCATAAAAAAATTACATAATTACCCTCTTTCATATCTTCAATCTTCATTTATTTCTCTAAAATCAACTAAAATTAGAACTCTAAGTGTATAATCACCAAACCCTAACCCTAGGTCATAAGGCTCTATTATCACCTTCACATCATTTCACATCAAACAATAATCATAACCCACACTCAAGTTTCATAAATCACCAAGGAAAGAAATAAGTCTAAAAGACTTAACCTTCGACCTAACAAAGAAACTCAGCCCCCACATAAGTATTAAACTCATATTTTAATTAAGTCACAAAGAAAACATTATGAATTTCGACCTCCATTCAAAATTTGACATGTGCATTGACTGAACCTTCTGGATGCTTATGGTATAGGTCGAATTAAGGCATGAGAAAAGAATGCCAAACCCTAATCATGATTTCATTTTGCACCCATGAGTTTGAAAGAAAGAGCTCTGACTGGAAGAATATGCCACCATGATTGTGTCAAATTCGAGCTCGTGTGCCTTGGAAATCATCATCACTCCTTCAGAAAGATGAGCTCCTCAGTGGGTAAGATTTGTTCTATCTGTATCGAAGTTCCTTCACTTCATTATTGAATACCCAAAGGGCCCTAAGGCTATAGCTTGTATGAATTTATTCTCTGATTTTCTTTGCACTCTGTGTAACTTTTGTTTGCTTGGCCGACTTGTGAGCTCGTGTTCATCTCAAAAGCTATCAGAGGAAGCTCGTGGGTTATTGTTTTCTCCTACTATCACAAAGGTGAGCTATTCACTCATAGTTCCATGGCTTCTATGGCTCCATATTTTAATTTTTCTGGCCTTGAGGCCACAACTATACACAACCTCTAATATCTCTTTATCTTGCATTTTCTGTGCTTATACCATCATTGTTATGCTCTCAACCCACATTGAGAGCTAGGCTATCTTCTAAAGGCTCAAAAACTTGCCTTTTGGAATCCATTTGGAACACTTGGTCATGGCTAGAGTGCTTACTTTGGCCTCAAACTGGTAATTCTTCTTTGCTTTCTTTGGTTCCCTGGGGACTTAGAGGGTTCCTTTTCTACTCATGGATTTTGGCCATATTAGGCCATGCCAAATGCACACTGTAGGAAGCATTCTCTTGAATTTCGGGCTCGAACCAGAACAACAAACTCCTCTTTATGCCTTTCTAAGTGTATATCTGCTTGTGGGTATTTGAAATTTGAACCAGACTGTAATTTCTCCATTGAGTTGTGAAATCTTCACATGGGTTGTTATGATTATTGCATTTTCTATTCTTTGAAAACAAACTCACATGTGGGTATTTGAAATTTCAAAAGAGAATTGTATTTTCTTTTTCCCCAGCTCGATTTATCATAGAAATCGTGATCTTGTATTTCTCCCATCAAGCATTTTATATAAAACCCATATGGGTTCTCTCCATTATTGCATCTCTTGCATTCTGAATGCAAACCCCGAAATGGGTATCACAGATGACTGTAAAATATGAAAACCAATGTGTTTATTAGAAACCCCAATCGTGGGTACTTGAGATTCAAAACTGGAACTCCATTCGTTTGACTTTATTTATATGGGCTTGACCCAAAACAACCAGTGGCTTATTCTAAACTTCTGAAACAAAATAATATGGATATTGATATTTTTCAAAGAAAAATGCACATATTCTTATTTTCCTGACAGAGCTTGACCACCCATTCTTTGCATTTATTCTTGCCATTTATTTAACAGTCCCTCACCTGGGTATCACTGGAAATATAAAACTTCATGGCTTTATGTATTCAAAACATGGATGGTTTGAAATGGTGATAAAAACTGTATATTTGTCTATTTTCAATTTATAGCCTCGACCCCTATGATTAGTGGCTCCTGCTTTTATTAGTGTTTTTGTGCCTGTTAATTCCCTCCATACAAATGCTTGACAGTGATAAGGAAACTAGGCATTTTCTGAAAACTTTCATAAGACAAAATACTTAATTTGCTGCTCTGAAAAACACATCCATATGGGTAAACTAGAAATACTGAAAATCTGATTCACATGATATTTCAGCTTCTGAGCCTTCTTTAAAGAAATGTTGTATAAACTCTGATCTTTAACAGAACTTCCTCCTAGAAATTTGAATGAACACTGATACTCACCATCCTTGAAGTTCATTCGTAGTATTGGAAAACTGCAATTGTGTAAAACTAAGCCTCTTTGAATCATTCAAACTCCTTCTTGAATCTGCATTTTGCATTACTTAGACATCGAACTCATGCTACTTCCCTTGAGATAGAACTTGTCATGCTTGAGACTTTAAATCACAATTGAATCTAAAGTGAACTCTTGCTTCTGCTTTTTGCACTTATGTAGAACTTTTAGCTGAAACATTGAGTCATAATGGACTGCACTTAGTTATCTGTTCTTACGCATAACTGACACCTCATAAAACTCCTTCTGGAAATAAACTGCTTGCTCTTTCCTTATTATTCTGGAATGATCACTTTGTTATTACACTCATAATGCTGTATTTTCTTTCACTAGCCAACAGTAACTGATGATTCATTTAACCCTTGAATGCACTTTTTGTGTTCGTACTCAGCTGTAACATGGTACTCTTCATGCATTTTTATGTTTCACTTAATAAACCTCCTTCAAATCTGTTTTCTTCATGATGAAAGTCAAAACAAAACTCTTGACTAAAGCATAATGTATGCCTGTTCACTATCCTTGACTGTGAAAAGAATGAATTGAATCTTTCATGACATATATGATTATGATAAAACACAGAACATGAACTATGCAGCAATATCTGATGTAAATGTACTTAGCTGAATTCCTTAAGTGAACTAAATTCACTGTTCACCTGTAGCCTTCAGAAAACAAACTTGATCATTATGAATGCACAGTTGGTTTAGTTGCTCGATGGATAAATCTGTTTTTACTCTTTCAGTTGTTCTTCATTTCATTCGATGAATATGCTAATGTATCTTTAAATCAGCCCATTTATGAATAGGGTAGCATGCCGAGCTCTACCCTTGTGGGAGCCCATTTTCCTCCACATGCTTGGTCTTCGAATAATGTTCAACTTTGTGACTTTACCTATACCTGCACAAGGAAACAAACAATGTTAGCATAAAAACAGGACATGATGATCATGATATTGTTATCTCTCCTTCAGCTTCTTTCTTTCATACTACACTTGATTGATTGTTTCAATGCATGGTTGATAGTAGGTTGTACTATTGTGGGTGCTCCATATAAGTTACACCATAATCGAAGCCACTGACACCTCTCTTTTCCTCCTACAGGTTGACGAAGCACAAGAAGAAAAAAGTGCACCATCATCGTCAACCATCGGCCAAAATAGGCAATGATGATTATGCTGTTTACTTATATGTGATTTCTTTTCCGCATCTTCAATAGTGTAATGTGCTATTAGTGATGTATAGTAACAGTCACATCCACAGCTTGTGTGGATCTTTGATTTCAATTCTTCCTTTTCATTTGAAAAGAAAATGCATTTACATGCAATATTGTAATATCATTCTGATTGTTGAAATCAAATGAAGCCTTGTAAAATATGAGTTTTTCATGAAATAAAAGAAAGCATCTGAAATGCTATTTTGCTCATTTGTTCAATTTTGTACTTCTTTTAATTCTGCAACATCTGAATGGCACTTCTGAAAACTCTATTTCTTCTTTAAAATGCATAACTGTCACTCAACACATAATGATAATAATGTGAAACAACATTTGAACTTAAGTTGCAATTTCACCTCATGATGTAATAAAATTCAGCCAACTCTACCAATTGAGCTGAAAATGAAAATTTGGTAACAATACCTAAGACTCCTAATTATGTGCAAAAGAATCATTCTAAGGATCAAATCATTGGAGATAAGAGAAAAGGTGTACTGACAAGAAGAAGAGCTGCTATGGAAGAGGAACATGTAAAATTTTATTCTTTCTGAGGTAGAACCTAAAAATGTCATTGAAGCATGCAAGGATGAAATTTGAATCAAAGCTATGGAAGAAGAATTGAGACAAATTGAAAAGAATCAAACATGAGAACTGGTCCCAAGACCAACAAATCGGAATGTGATAGGAACCAAATTGGTTTTCAAGAACAAGTTAAATGAGAATGGAGAAGTTATGAGAAACAAGGCTAGGCTTGTGTGTAAGGGCTACTCACAAGTGGAAGGAATAGATTTTGAAGAGAATTTTTCTCTATTAGTAAGAATGGAAGCCATTATGATGATTTTTGCTTTTGTAGCTCATGAAGACTTCAAGGTGTATCAGATGGATGCCAAGTCTACATTTTTGAATGGTGAGCTAGAAGAAGAGATATACATTGAACAACTAGAAGGTTTTCGGTTGTCAGAAGATTCTAATATGGTTTGTAGGTTGAAGAAATATTTATATGGACTCAAATAGGCTCCTAGAGCATTGTATGCAAGATTGGATAAGTACTTACTACAACAGGGATTCAAAAAGGGTAGTACAAATAGTAACCTTTACTTCAAGGTTGAGAGTGATCAAATTTTGATCGTGGTTGTGTATGTTGATGACATAATCTTTGGAGGAAATGAAAAAATGTATAAAATGTTTGCAAAGGAGATGCAAAATGAGTTTGATATGTCAATGTTTGGGGAGATGAATTTCTTCCTTGGGCTACAAATTAGTTGATATGATAAAGGTATATTCATCTCACAATCAAAATATGTCAAGGAAATGTTAAAGAAGTTTGGAATGGAGGATTCTAAACTAGTATGCACTCCCATGAATACTGGTTGTAAATTGAAAAAAAATAATGAATCTCCTAAGACAAATTAGAGAAAGTATAGATCCATGATTGGTGGATTATTATATCTAATTGCTACTAGACTGGATATCATACATGTAGTATGTCTTGTGGTAATATTTCAAGAAGATACTGGAGAATCACATGTTGTAGTAGTCAAAAGAATATTCAAATACTTGAAGGAAACTCTTGACTTTGGTATATAGTATCCTATGGATACTAATTTCTCTTTGAGTGCTTATAAAAATGCAGATTAGGTAGGTTGTACAAATGACAAAAGAAGTACAAGTGGAGGTGTTTTCTTTCTTAGAATCAGATTGGTTTCTTGGTTAAGTAATAAGTAGGATTTAGTGTCATTATCTACTGTAGAGGAAAAATATATTGCAGAAAAATCTTTCTACACATAAATGTTGTGGATGAAGCATACATTAAAGGATATCAGAGTATCATATGTTGAACCTATTCCTATCTTGCGTGATATAAAAGTGTCATCAAAATTTAAAAAAATCTAGTAGTACATTCAAGGATAAAACATATCTCTATCTGATATCACCTTTTAAGAGAGAAGTTGTTGAGAATGAAGTGATGTTGGAGTATGTGCCTACAAAGGAAAAAATAACAAAAAAAATCATAAAGGATCTTCCAAAAGATACATTTGAGTATCTCAAAAAAAATTTAGGGTCATTTCCCCTCCTTCTTTCAACAATATTCGTGAGTTGGTGCTTCTTTCTAGGTAAGCAATTCAAGATTTATTCTTTATCCTAGAATGATGAAGGCTACCTCTCAGGGGGATTAGGTAGTGGTGTCTTTGGTAGGTACAATCGGGGGGAGCATATCTTGTGCCCCTAGGGGGAGAGAGAGAAATTCAGAGAGAGTAGTGGAGAGAGAGCAATGGAGAGAGAGTAGTGGAGAGAGCATTTGGGAGAAAGTAAATGAGAAAGAAAGTAGTTTACAAGTGTTGCTTGAAGTGAAGTGTTATGCCTTGCATAACCACCCCATTTTGTTTTCGGACAAAATGGGTCCCCCTTGTGTTTGTTTGTCCTTGGTGTTCTCGCTTGGGTCTTAGGAGTTGTTTGTTTTCCTCCTAAGTCCTTGTTCATTTTGTTTTTATGGGCTCAGAACGCTGGCCGAACCTGGACTTGGAGCTTTTGCAAAATTCTTGGTCCAGTTTTTGTTCTGGTCCTGGCCTTGTTTCCTACCTTGTTATTTTTCTTGTATCATGCTCTTGGGTTTGTTTTCTCCCTTGGATTTTATTTTGTTTTCTACCTCTTTTTGCGGAAGCAGAACCAAAATGGAAACTGGACTCAAAACTTTGTAAAAGTTTCAAGTTCGGGTTTTGTTCTGATCCCACTCCCGTTTGTTTTCCTTTTGTTTTGTCTCATTTTGTGTCCTATTTTGGGATGGGTTTTTCCCTAGTCCTGCTTTTGTTCATTCTTTTGTTTTCCCTTTTTTGGTGTTCTTTCCCTTCGTTGGGAGCAGAACCGGAGTTGGATCCGAACCTGGAACTTTTCCAAGTTCCAGATCTAGATTCGACTCTGATTCCACCCCCATTCCTTTGTTGTCCTTTCCTTGCCACAAAACTGGATCCGGATCCAGAATAAAATGTGGAACTTTAACAAAGTTCCTGCTTCTATCTTGACTCTGCTTCCACTCCCATTTTTCCTTTGATGTACATTTTTTGGAGTTAAAATGACACAGAGAGGGGGGGTGAATCAGTGTCTTAACAGATTTGACCAATTTTCAAAAATTCAAAACATAGCTCAGATTTGATCTCAATATTACTCTGATTAATGCATTCATAAATAGAATTGAGAACAGTAATACTCCCAACAGTGAATTGAAACAACAACACAAAAAAAAATTGAGCACATAGAAGAACAAAGAGACATAAGATTTGCCGAGTGGAAAACCCTCCTGGGGTAGAAAAACCACTCCTAAACTGCCTTACTGGCTTAATCTTCAAAAACCACTGTTAACAATGCCTTATAGGCTAATTTCTGAGCACCAACTCAAAGAGCACGAACCCCTTATTTAGAGACACAAATCTCAAGGAGCACCAACCCCTTATTTAGAGACACCAATCTCAAGGAGCACCAACCCCTTACACAGATTTCAGAATTACAAAAATAATATCAGAGGATCACTCTATTTTCAAGTAAGCTCAAGAAACTCAACACTCTTATCTACCTCATACTCTAAGAATCCAACTTTGTATTACATATTTTTCCAATACATCTCTTGATACGACCAAAATAACTATCTCTTAGAATTACTGGCCAGCAGCACTCATAGTGTTTAAAACATTGGTTTTTATATACATTTCAAGTATGTTAGTTATGAAGAAATCTTCAAAAAGTGTTTTTCACCAAATTCTGAAATTCTCTTGCTGATTTTTTGAATATGAAGCTAAATAATGATAGACTGTAGATGATGGTAAAAATCAATAGTAATGCTTATTTAGAGAACTACAAATCATCCATTATTTCAAAAATGCAACTGCTCAAAAAGGAAACTCAATAAATATTCTACCATGTAACGGTTCTGAGATTCGATGCCAATCCATGATGTTGACCACAGTGTTTTGAGTCTTCGTTAACCATTTGCTGAGACATCCAGACAAGTATGCTGAAGGAAATTATAACATTGATCATTCCTTTGGTCCCTGTGCATTGCCATGACCTTCTGCTGTCGGGGAGAAACCATATCGAAGATCTTTTATGTTTCCCCGAGATCACATTTCTGTTATATTTATTTTAGTCGCTGAGACACAAGAGTCTTTCTCACTGAGATGCCCTTTTCATTTCATTCATTGTCATTGTAACCTTTTGATATCAGAAAGACATCTTGTAGACAAGTCTTTGTTTTTCCGAGAGCCCCCGTGACCAAACTTGTCGCCATGACAATTCAATACCTATGCCGAAGGAAACTTTATCGCCATCAATCATCCCTATGTTTGTCGCTGTGACATTCTGCTGTCGGGGAGACATTATGTAGATTTCATTAAGTTTCACCGAAAGACTTTATCCCTTGTAAGTTGCTGTAACATAATGGTTCTCTCTCTGATGCATCCTTCTATCTTATGAGTGTCTCTATAGCATACCGTCATCGGGGAGACCTCTCATAGAATTCTTGAGTCATACCGAAAGTCACCAACCATCTTCTGTGTCGGTGATACAAGATTGTTCCTATGCCGACAAAGACCTTTTGTGTTCCATCGGTGAGACCGGAGGTCACTCACCGAGACCTCATGCCGAAAACCCTAACTGTTACAGAGATGTATGCCTTTATGTTGTCGGTCAGTATAAGAAATCAAACTCACCAAGACCTTTCTTCGATGCACATGAGTCATACCGAAATGCTTTATCCACTCTGAGTCGTTGAGAAATTACAAACTCACTGTGACCCTATACCAATGACTCTAACTCTTACCGATATAACCTTTTCCGATAAGAGCTTTTGGTGCACGGTCGGTGAGACAATATGTCTTCGGTGAGACCACATACCGAATACAACACTCCTACCAAAAGACTTCCACATGCATTAGTTGGGGAGACATCACCCTTTTCACTATGACCCTTCACCGAAGCCTTAAACTCTTGCCGATATGTTCCCATTCAACCTCTGATCGGTAAGACAAAGCAATTTCGCTGTGACCACATACCGCCGGTATAACTTATGTCGATATAATCCTTTTCTATCACCGAAACAAAAGAGAATGTCATGCCGATAGATGCCTAGAGATGGATCTCGATCATTGTGACATAAAATAATTCTTGCTGATATGATCTTTCTTGTGCCGGTCCCCAAGACACAAAGCGCTCGATGAAACAACATGACGATAGGGATTACTTACGCTGATGCACCACCTCATGTATTAGTCGGTGAGACCCGAATCATTCGGTAAGACCTCTCAGCGATGAACAAACCTCATGCCAATAGAATTTTCTTCTGTCACCATGACCACAATCAATGTCACACCGAAAGCTGCCTATATGTAAAATCAAATCATTGTGACATCAGAAACATCTTGCCGATAGGCAACACAGAAGTTTATCAAAAAAAATGGATCGGGGAGACCCTAGCATTCTCTCATCGATACGTTCTTTTTCTGTCACTGAGACAATGTACAAATAAGATAAATAGAGACTGCACGAAGCTCAAACTGATCAATACCATAAGATTTTAAAATTCTGAATGTAAACATTCCACTGAATGCCAAGACAAGTAAACCATATAAACAAAACTGTACCAAGATAAAGCATGAGAAACCAATCTGAAACTGTCAACAAGTACAATCAGCGGAAAGGGATTTTAACATCAAGGACAAACCATATGATCACAAATGAGAACTGACAAACTCCACCTTTGTCCTTGATGGAAAAACACAAATGACTCTCCCCCTTTTTGCCTCAATGACAAAGGATAGAGGAGAAGAATGTGCAATGCCAGAAAACACAACTGAGAAGACAACCAAATACCGTAAGAACCGGCTGCAAATAGAGCAATAGTGTAGCAGAGATATTGAATAGCTTCACATCACCAATGCAAGATAGAGCATCATACTGTAACAACACTACTTCACTCACTTTAAATGCACATAAATTATCAAAGAAATCAGTAGTAACAACTAGTGTAATAAATCCCACTTCAAAATCAGAAACTTAATAACATCATGTAGATAATTTATCTGCAAGGCAGCACACCAAAGCTCTCAACTTTTGTTTCTATCAAATCATGAATTCAGGCAGCTTTCATATATATAACTTGCACTCACTTTCACACATAACACTCAATTTCAAAGTTGAAAAATAAGTCCCAGCCATACTCGACGAGGTTAATACTACCAGTCACCTTCCTCCATCAAAACACAAACATCAGAGCATATCCCATGAACATACACAATTCTTAAGACTACTGTAGCAACCTACTTAGATCACTGTACCATACTCAAAAGACCAAAACACTCAATTCCTTCATAACAGCTTGCAAAAGACATTGTAAGTATCTTCAATCAGCACACAATCTTAACTCAGCTTCTTCATGCATGAAAGTCTCGATACTCTTCTCCCATACAAAAAATAACTCCTCAAACAAATATAACTTTTTATCCATGACAATTCTGCTCAAACAACCTTTTGCTATACTCATCTCTATGGATCTATTATATACTCCTCTTCACAAACTATGTCTTCTTTCACCAATCTACATGAACTCCTTCACAAATCTGATCCAAACTGTGCACAATCTCTTTTTACAAAACTGATCATAATCATTCATAATCTTTTTCACACACAAGTACACTCTACTTCAGATATAGCATTTATTCCATTACTCCACAAAGAAAAAACTTCATTCTAAAGATATAGCTTTTTACACACAACACACCTTAAGAATTGAGCATCAACCCCACCAAAGAACTCTCAATGTACTTCAACCTTGTATTTCAAAAACATAATGAAATAGTGGCATTTACAAGCCATTTCTTTACATCTTATACCACCAAAAGCAAATGCAAGTTGCCATACCTCATTCTAGACTCCATAGGGGTAAAATATATTACCATAATAGACTCCCCCTGAGTCTTTGCTTCTTCTCAAGACCTGGAAGGCAACTCTTGTGCAAGGAGTGCACACGGAGTTTTCTCATAAGCATCTTTATTTCTCTTCTTGTCATCGCTTGATGTGTCGAGAAGATTGTACACATTTCCTTTTGTCCTCCTTCCAGCTGCAATGGCCTTTCCAAGCTTGTTCTTAATCTCACATTCTTGTGAAGTGAAAAGAACATGATAATCACTATCACAAATTTGACTAACACTTAGAAGATTGTGCTTGAGACATTCCACATAGTACACATTATAGATAGGAGTGACTTCATTCAGAAGAAGTGAACCTCTACCTTTAATTTGAATACCAGAGTTATCACCGAACTTAACATAACCACCTACATAATCTTCAAGATTTATAAACTTATCCTTGTTGCCAGTCATATGGTTAGAACATCCATTGTCTAGGACCCATAAGTCCTTTTTCTTGGAATGAAAAGTAGTTTGAACCAACATAGTTTGCTCGATGTTGTTAACAGTCTTAGGTTTCCAAACCTTTTTAATTTTCTGTTGTTTCGATTGCAGATTAGTTCTGCACTGTTTGACAGAATGTCCCAAAGCATTACATTTAAAACATCTGATCTGTCTAACAAAACCATAGTGTTTCCTAAGACCAAACCTGGGTATTCTAGGATTCATAAACCTGCAAGTGCTCATCTTATGGCCAAATTTGTTGCAAAAAAAACAATAACCATAGAAGAAAGGATTGACACTGTATGAAGATCTATTACCTCTTAAAGACTGAACATGATCCTTACCAAAATATGAGTGATTTGAACCTGAACCTTTGACTTTAGAAGAGGGGTTTTGTTTTGCATGGTCAATTGAGCATTCACCCTTTTCAAAACCAATACCAGTTTTATCTTTGTACATCTTCTGCTTGCTGAGCATCTCATTCAGTTTTAGAGCGCTTTCATATTTTTCAATTTCCTTCCTAAGACAGACTACTTCTTTTTCCAGTTTTTGAATTTCTTGATCTTTGCAGCTTACAGTCTCTTGAAGACAGTCTTCAACTCTTTTAGCTTCTTCAAGCTGAGTTTTCAGAGAGACCATTTCTTGATCTGGTATATGTTCTTGAGCAAGAACTTTTTTTTAAAGTTTTTTGACCTCTTTTAAAGCACATTTTAGCTCACTTTCAAGATCTACCTCACCTTCTTCAATGTCAATGGTGTTTGAATCTTCTTGTTGAGTAATCTCAGCCATGAACAAGGTTTCATCTTCTTTTGCTGATGAATCTTCAGACTCAAAATTAGTTTCATCTTTGCTAAATAAACTCTTCTTCTTTATGAAGTTGAAATTTCGTTTAGGTTTAAAGGTCTTCTTCTTAGGCTGTTTTCTAGATTTCTCATTGTCATTGATTTGATCATCATAGGGACACTTTGCAGCAAAGTGACCTATTTTGCCACAGTTAAAACATTTAAAGGGAAGTTTTACCTTATATTTTCTTGATCCCTTTTTAAATCTTCTAACAAAAAGGGATTCATTAGAATCAGACAACTCTGATTCACTGACTTCGACTTTTTCTTTCTTTTCAGTGTTAAAGGTAGTTTCTTTTCCTGTTGAATTGTTTTTGCTAGTTCTCATTTCATAGGCAGTAAGTGTTCCTTGCAGGTTGTCTAAGGTAAGCTGATCAAAGTGTTTCTTTTCTTCTAGGGCTGAAACCTTAGATTTAAATTTGGATGGTAAGGTTCTAACAACCTTTGTGACCACATCAAATTCATTAACCTCTTGACCTAGACCTTTCATTGTATTGACAACTTCATCAACTCTTAGGAAATATTCAACCACTTTTTCATCATCCTTCATTTTCAACTCCTCAAACTGATGTTTGAGTGTAATGATTTTTGATAGTTTGACTTTCTCATTCCCTTGATATATAGTTTCAATTTTTTCCGAGATATCATGAGTAGATTTGAAATGCATGACTTTAATGAACACATCTTTAGTTAACCCACACAAGATGGCATGCTTAGCTCTGGCATTTGTTTCATACCTCTTTTTTTTAGCAGGATCAGTGGGAATAGAGGCTGGTACATTGTAAGCATTTATAACAATGCTCCAAACATCAACATCAAAAGAAATAAGAAAATCTTCCATTCTAATTCTCTAGAACACATAATCTGTTCCATCAAATAATGGAGCTCTGGTTACAGAGGCACCATCTTGAGAATGTGCCATTAAACAAACTCAAAGACCAAGATCAATCAAAGGTGATTAAAACCTATTAGAGGACCCTACGCTCTGATACCAATTGTTGGAGTTAAAATGACACAGAGGGGGGGGGGTGAATCAGTGTCTTAACAAATTTGACCAATTTTCAAAAATTCAAAACATAGCTCAGATTTGATCTCAATATTACTCTGATTAATGCATTCATGAGTTGAATGTAATCATTCATAAATAGAATTGAGAATAGTAATACTCCCAATAGTGAATTGAAACAACAACACAGAAAAACATTGAGCACACAGAAGAACAAAGAGACACAAGATTTGCCGAGTGGAAAACCCTCCTGGGGTAGAAAAACCACTCCTAAACTGCCTTACTGGCTTAAACTTCAAAAACCATTGTTAATAATGCCTTATAGGCTAATTTCTAAGCACCAACTCAAAGAGCACCAACCCCTTATTTAGAGACACAAATCTCAAGGAGCACCAACCCCTTATTTAGAGACACCAATCTCAAGGAGCACCAACCTCTTACACAAATTTCAGAATTACAAAAATAATATCAGAGGATCACTCTATTTTCAAGTAAGCTCAAGAAACTCAACACTCTTATCTACCTCATACTCTAAGAATCCAACTTTGTATTACAGAGTTTTCCAATACATCTCTTGATACGACCAAAATAACTATCTCTCAGAATTACTGGCCAACAACACTCACAGTGTTTAAAACACTGGTTTTTATATACATTTCAAGTATGTCAATTATGAAGAAATCTTCAAAAAGCGTTTTTCACCAGATTTTGAAATTCTCTTGCTGATTTTTTGAATATGAAGCTGAATAATGACAAACTGTAGATGATGGTAAAAATAAATAGTAACGCTTATCCAGAGAACTGCAAATCATCCATTATTTCAAAAACACAACTGCTCAAAAAGGAAACTCAATGAATATTTTTCCATGTAACGGTTCTGAGATTCGATGCCAATCCATGATGTCGACCACCGTGTTTTGAGTCTTCATTAACCATTCACTGAGACATCCAAACAAGTATGCCGAAGGAAATTATAACATTGATCGTTCCTTTGGTCCCTGTGCATCGCCATGATCTTCTGTCGTCGGGGAGAAACCATATCGAAGATCTTTTATGTTTCCCTGAGATCACATTTCTGTTATATTTGTTTCAGCCGCTGAGACACAAGAGTCTTTCTCATCGAGATGCCCTTTTCATTTCATTCACTGTCGCTGTAACCTTTTGATATCTGAAAGACATCTTGTAGACAAGTCTTTGTTTTGTCGAGAGCCCCTGTGATCAAACTTGTCACCGTGACAATTCAATACCTATACCGAAGGAAACTTTATCGCCATCACTCATCCCTATGTTTGTCGTTGTGACATTTTTCTGTTGAGGAGACATTATGTAGATTTCATTAAGTTTCACCGAAAGACTTTATCCCTTGTAAGTCGTTGTAACATAATGGTTCTCTCTCTGATGCATCCTTCTATCTTATGGGTGTATAGCATACCGTCATCAGGGAGACCTCTCGTAGAATGCTTGAGTCATACCAAAAGTCACCAACCATCTTCCGTGTCATTGAGACAAGACTGTTCCTATGCCAACAAAGACCTTTTGTGTTCCATCGGCGAGACCGAAGGTCACTCACCGAGACCTCATGCTGAAAACCCTAACTCTTACCGAGATGTATGCCTTTATGTTGTCGATCGGTATAAGAAATCAAACTCACCAAGACCTTTCTTTGATGCACATGGGTCATACCAAAATGCTTTATCCACTCTGAGTCGCTGAGACATTACAAACTCACTGTGACCCTATACCGATGACTCTAACTCTTACCGATATAACCTTTGCCAATAATACCTTTTGGTGCACGGTCGGTGAGACCACATACCAAATACAACACTCCTACCAAAAGACTTCCACATGCATTAGTCAGGGAGACATCACCCTTTTCGCTATGACCCTTCACCGAAGCCTTAAACTCTTGCCGATATGTTCCCATTCAACCTCCGATTGGTGAGACAAAGAAATTTTGTTGTGACCACATACCGATGGTATAACTTATGCCGATATAATCCTTTTTTGTCACTAGAACAAAAGAGAATGTCACGCTGATAGATGCCTGGAGATGGATCTCGATTGCTGTGACATAAAATAAGTCTTACCGATATGATCTTTCTTGTGCCGGTTGCCAAGACACAAAGCGCTCGATGAAACAACATGCTGATAGGGATTACTTACGCTGATGCACCACCTCATGTATTAGTTGGTGAGACCCGACTCATTCGGTAAGACCTCTCAGTGGTGAACAAACCTCATGTCGATAGAATTTTCTTTTGTCGCCAAGACCATGATCAATGTCATGTTGAAAGCTTCATGTATGTAAAATCAAATCTTTGTGACATCAGAAACGTCTTGCCGATAGGCAACACAAACATTTATCAAAACAAATGGATCGGGGAGACCCTAGCATTCTCACACCAATATGTTCTTTTTCTGTCACTGAGACATTGTACAAATAAGATAACCAGAGACTGCACGAAGCTCAAACTGATTAGTACCATAAGATTTTAAAATTCTGAATGTAAACAGTCCACTGAATGCCAAGACAAGTAAACCATATAGACAAAATTGTACCAAGATAAAGCATGAGAAACCAATCTGAAACTATCAACAAGTAGAATCAACGAAAAGGGATTTTGACATCACGGACAAACCATATGATCACAACTGAGAACCAACAACATCGTGGTTTTGTACTCGCCTTCACTTCAATTCCACCCCAACCAACTACATTTATGACATTAATTTCAGCCTCCTCACACACGTGAAATGGTTTTTTAAAACCTTAATTAATGTTATTTGGCTCATTACCATTATCCAAAGCATTTTAACGAGCAACGACCCAAAACAATTCGAAGAGGAGCACAATTCGGTTGTTAGAAAACGTTTGTGAGTGAATCCCTATTGAGTTTCAACCTTTTTCTAGTTGCATTTTGAGGTAGGTGGTTTTCTCTTTTTTGTTTTGTGTTTTCTTGTTCATTTTGTTGCTCTATTGTTCTTCGTGCGTTTGTAAGAATTTTCCTACAAATGTTCGCGTGTTTTCGTTCTTGTTGTTGTTTTTCTCATTTTGTTTAGGTTTGTTTTCCAATTTTTGTTTGTCTTTTGCATTCATCCATTTATTTATGTGGGTCTATTGTTGCTTTCTCCATTTTCGGTGGTGGTTTCACCACATTGTGCCCTAGTTTTGATTAGGGTTTCTTTTTGAGGGGTTCTGGTGCGCAAATTTATTTTAAATCATTCCTTAGACCCCTCTGATCTTGTATCTTGTCGGTCTTACAAATTTTATCGTAGGGTTTTCATTCCCTAGTTTTAATGTAAGTCGATGATTCATATGGATTACGCTTTTTCGTGTCGTGCCCTTTCTACATGAATTCCCTAGCTTGCTTGATCTGGTCTCGTTTGTCTAGACAAAGTCGAGCTTGATTTCTACCTCCTCGTGCCTTCTTTTCTAACTTGGGTCCAAATTGGTGTCGGAATGCAGAGAGAATCCATTTAACTATGGGAATACATGGTGGAACCGGAGCTGGAAATGAACTCACCCCATGAACTTTCGCATAAGAGTTCGATTCTGAAAATGAGTCCTCCTCCGATGGGTTTCGATTCTGATTTTGGGGTCATCAAATGTTACAAGGTATTGAAACATTGAGAGTTTCAGTTTCTGATTCAATATTGGTATCAGTTTCGATTATGTTATTTGTTTCAAATCTTTGTATTAGGCTAATATTAAAGTCAAAACAATCTTACAACCCTTTATATAAAAAATCATTTAATTTGCAAGCCCCAATCAGTAAACATTACATGTGAGTGATGAGTAATTAGAAAAGAAAGATATATGTGATATAGAAATAAGAAGTTTTCACATAGAAAACATGAGCTTATCCAACTTAGAGAGATTCAATTTGATGATGGCATATTTGACAACCTTCCCTCCCGGTCCCACTACTGGCAGGTTTAAAATTTCACTAAGTATCGAGGGTTACCTAGGGAAGAATAGTGAAGTATGAAAAGATAACACTTGTAATGATGATTATAACACCTTCTATTGGTCTAATCCAAGGTTGTCTTGCAGTAGTAAATAATGTTAGGATCATCTGAAAAAGTCTCACAAAAGGAAGGGAAAGTTGCAGAAATATCAAAGGGAGTGAAGCCAAAGAAGGTAAAGGTGGAGAAATTTCCTTACACCTTGAGATATAAACACCAAGATGCCACTCTCATAGCTAGCAAGTTAGATTTAGAATTGGCAGACATCACAAATACTAATCTGGGCCCATTCAACTATGAGGAGCTGATTGTAGATACTTTCTCAGAGGATGTGATTAGGGGAACTGAAAGAATAGCCCAATCCAGATTGGCACATGTCACACTCTTCCCTTTATCAGTTTAGTGCCTAGATCTCATACTCACAGTAGCAGGGGCTTACAATCCTTCATCAAGACAGTGTATGTCCCTCTAGGGGAATGTGATCATTGATCTATCTCCATAAATGATGAGGTTCTTGTTCAATGCACCTACCCCCAAGAACCCCAAGTAGTTGACTGAAGCAGAAGCATTGTAGTTATTCAAATGGGACAAGGAGGCTAATAGGTCCCACATGAATAAGAAGTAGTTGAGAACTGAAAATAAGTCCTTGAACAAGGTTCCTAAACAACCCAAAAGGGGAGACTTCAAGAAGTAAATTGATGACCTAATCATGATGCTTTCTAGGGTGTTTGGAAAGAAAGACTGCATATTTTAAGGAATGGATGTTTCCATTCATTGAAACCATTCTGGATGGTAGGAAATAGTTTGATTGGTGCATGATTTTTTTAGATAACTTGCACAATCAGATTCTCAAGGTGGGGCAAACAAAGAACTTCTTCATGACCTCTTATGTCATATATTCAGCTGCAAGGATGGGCATATTGATTGGACTAAATGTAGTGGGAATATTAGGGGAGGCTCCTAGACAAAACAAGGTATGGGAGCACTATTATTAGTTGACCCTACAAACCTCAGAGCTACACTATAGAAGGGTTAATGATGCATTCCTTTATGCCAACATCAACTGGTTAACATGAGATGTTGGATATGGGATGAGTAAAGAGTCTATGGCTTTCATTATTGAATGGGGACATTGGTATATCTAGTACCCCAAGTTCTCTTATTTTAGGTTGGCAGGCTTTGATGGACATCCTAATCAATTGCTAAGATGTTGCAGTGATAGGATTGTTCTTATGGATTTTATATATCAGGCTATAGGAGTCAATACAAAGTTTGCAAATAAACACAAGCCTGGATGCCAAAACTTTCCCATGAAGTTTGGAGAATATTGTTGTGTTCACAATTTGACTGCTAATGCAGTGTGTGAAGAATTGAGTTATCTAAAGTTGGGATTGTATAGAACCCAACACCATTTTGACTCGGAGGATAAGATCAATGGTTTAGCTCCCACCATTTTTGATAAGCACTACAACTTGTTGGAAGTTTTTTGGATAGATTTTCAAGATGACTATGATGTGAGGAAAAAAACTATGAAAGGCTTACCATCCCATAGATGATTGAATATGGGGTAAAGGAAGGAATTATTGATACACTATCAAATGATGGTGTAGTTTGGACCTCGGGTATGAAGTAGAGAAAATAGGCACCAAGAAATTGGACCCAATAAATTGGGATGAGGAAGAGTTCATTGGCATTAAACAAATTTATAGGATTGTAATGGATAAAAGCATCCAATGGGTGGTCATGAGGATAAAGGATCCAAAAGATCAATCCTCAAAGAAGAGGAAAGCAAGAGGCACCCAAGGATATAGAAGAACAAAGAGGAGGACAACCCCTAAGGAAAAATTAGAGTATTATCCTCCTAGCTCTGGAGGAGATGCTAATCCAGGAGTACCTACTCAAGAAACCCATGAATCACAAGGTGTAGAAACTACAATAGCTCAAGAAAGAGCCTCATCTCATCCTTCTCTCTCAAAGAGTCTACTAAAGAAGTACCTACAGGAAGCCTCCATGAACAAGCTAAAAAAGATAAGCAAAAGGAGGCTGAGATTCATTATATAGACACTGATTCAGAGGCCACACAATCAGATAATGAGCCTCTTGTGACTACCTCTACTAAAGATATTGAAGATGTTGGGACCGAACAAATCCTAACTCCATAGGACCAAAGGAAACTCTTTGAGGATGCAAAGAAGGAGGTTGATACTAAAACACAAGCTGATGCACTTGCTAGGCAGTGAGAATTGGAAGCTAGAACAAAAACTAAAGAGCTTGCAAGGAAGCATAAAGAGAAGGAGGACCTCCTATAGCAACAAAAGGAAAATTAATGGAAAGCTTATGCAAAAAGGGAGAATTTGACCCTCCTACAAAAGATTCATGACCTTGAGGAGGAAAAGGCATGATAGAGGAGAGAAAAGGAAGACCTTGAGGATAAATCCAAGGCTATAAAGGAGGCTCAAAGAAAGTGTTGATGCCAAAAATTGACGAGGTAACAGTGTCTTATGGGAAACTCAGTTTAAGGGGGGACTTTTTGCGCTAAACTGAGTAACCTCCGGATTTTTAAAGAAGTCGACTTATTCTATAATGGGTTTTGGAAAGGGAAAAGGAAGCGGATATAATAAAGCAAAGTCTAACCTAAGTTGATGCACCAAGATTTGCTGATGGGCACGATAAATCATAGATTTAGGGGCCTGAATGGTGTTGTTGCGTTCCAAAACGTCAGAGACTTAAGATTATAGCATAGACAATTCATTTATTGACATAAAAAATGTTGCATACATTCTCGCTACTAAGAAGAGTCATTAGACATGATTTAGATAAGAAAATTTGTATCCAACATATATGGAAGTTCTTCAAATGAAATGTTAAGATAGTATAAAGCACAGTTTACAGTTTAATCAAAGCATGAAAAACAAAAAGGCCGAACAAATGGCACAGTCTGAAAGTTGCAATTTAAATAAAACAATAATAGAGGCCTGGCGTCTTTTGCTAAAAAAAGTGTGTTTTTCCAAATTTCGGACCCCTTCTCAATAACAGAGAGAGTATATATAGCAGGGAAAAAAAAACCTATCACCGCTTCGGAGAACAGCAACAGAAAAGATCTCGCAATCCTTTGCAATGATGCCTGAATTATAAGATTCCCAAGGCCGTTACAACAGCATCGAGCTAGAACACAACATCTGGTCGCCCTAGGTATAGGTGCATCCTTTGCAATGATGGCGGTGGTCCCAACAAGGCTCTGTTGATGGTGTTTTATGCACAGCAACAACTTAGACAGAATGCAATATTCTATCTCTCTTGAAAGGTAATCTTCAACTATAAATCACTGAAAATCACCCCAAGGTCTCTCGGGTGTCAGGTCATGACAATGCATAAACAACTAAGATAATATGTGAAATGCTGGTAATCACAATCGGACCTTACTACAAGCAAACTGTATCTTTCCAATTTATCAGATCTTACAATATGATGATCTCAAGTCCTAAATCTAACCAGATAATAAAGAAACAACAAAAGATAAGGGTGTGAAGTTATGATAAGATCTAAACTATTTCTAGAATGAACAATGCAAATGACAGATATCTGGAATGGACCAATCTCAAATAACCAACTCTTGCTTAACCCACAATGTGATATCACAAGAACGGTGCAATCTTCTAAGGTATATAGATTTTCAAATCACAGATATTCATCCACAATCGAACTAAGTACAAATGAATGTATGGTCCAGGTTGACTTTACCAGCCTACTACAATCAGATAGTTACTGGGAGTATAGACCAAAGATTGCTACAAACATTCCAAATATGAAATCATGAACATCATTCACCAAACTAATCCAACTCCAAACATTAAATTCTAAATCTTTAAGCAATTTGAAAGATGAAACAATTGGAACCATGCAAGATAAACTAACACAAGAGATTTCACCAGAAAAACCACAATGTCTTCAATTGTATTAGATCACCAAAGTGCTGCAACAATTCCACTGTTCTGTTACAATATTTGCTTCAAGAAATTGACTTCTACTTCTACTACTAAATGCTCTAGCTCTTTTCTGCTCTAACTTGTCTCTAATATTTTTCTAGCTCCCTTTACAATGAGGCAAGGATGCCTATTTATAGCAAGTTCTCAAGACATGTCGGCCTAGCCAAACATTTACAAAATATATTTTTCCCAAAACAAGTCGGCCTTATGAATTCCAAAATAAGGCACACATTAAATGCCAAAATATTATCAAGGTCGGCCTTAGACACATTCCCCAATGTTGCCTGGATCAACACATGCCCTATAATAATAGGGAAGCACAAATCTCAAAATGAGCATTAACTACCGCCTCCCTTATCCTTATTCTGATCTTGAACCTTCAAAAACAATTTATCCAACTCAATAACAGGTGGCAAAGGAAAAATCCTAAGCCGACATTCAATGGAGCCAATCTCCTCTTTTGACTGTTTAACAACTTTATTCCAGTCGTCCTTGTGATTCTGGTACTTATCCATTACCGCCAAGTAGGTAGCTGCATCATCCAACTAGTGTCTTGTTATGACATTCTCAGAATCTGGGGCGTATACATCATGCCACCATTCCCTTAGTTGTTCTAGGTTAAGATACTTAGGAGCAATTTTCCTCCTGCCAGTCATGATCTCAAAAAATGCAATACATCCCTCATAGACACCGGTTAAATCACCATCTATTAATTTCTTTTGTTTCTGAATCTTCCTCATGGCCTTTTGCCGAATCTGCAAAGCCTCAAACCATTCCCAAGGCTCATTAAGTCTAGAGGAAGGAAGAATCCCATCCACAGCCAACTGATCCTTGCCATATTCCATAATCACTTTGGATTTCTGCAACAGAAGGTCGATGTCCTCCTTATCCTGGGATAGCACATATTCCAACAAGTCCTTAGCTATGATTACATCCTTCCCAACTGAAAGGAATTCCTTACTTGCATTATCTCCTTTCACTTGCACATCCTTTAACCAATCTATTGCAGTTTGGGTAGAGGTTTTCATCTTTTCAATCTCGGAAATGGTTTCCTTGGGCAAGAAACCAGGAGTAGCAGAGGAAGATGGGTGAAGAGATTGTAGAGGCTTCATTACATCCTCCAAGCACTTCCTAAGCCTCTCATTTTCCCTTTTAAGCTCATGTTTTGACTGAGTCTCTTTCCTTAATCTACCAATTATTACTGCACTAGACCCTTCATAGTCTTCACTATCTTGCTCTACAGAAGCTGGTCCAAGGTTGATAGTTTGCACATTGTAATCCTTACCAGTGACCTCTTCTCTAGTTTTATCCACAGCAGGGGTGGCAATGTGAATGACCCTGTTACTTGCTTCATCTCTTTCTATCCTTGAAACTACTTTGGCCGCCTTCATCTTCTTCCCTTTGCCAATCTTGGATAACATCTCATCCCAATCAAGGGGAGTGTCCTCAACAACGACTTGTTTCTTTCTTGTAATCTCCTTTTCTAACCAATTCGGGACAGCAGGTTCCACCCGGATTTCATCTGTTTTTGCCTCTTCATGCTTTTCCAGTGTTTCATCTTTTCCTTTCTCAGGAGACTGTTCACCTTGATCACCTAATTCAGGTTCATCTTCTTGCACAGGTGATGGGGTTTTAATAGGGATATTCTCCTTTTCAGGTGATCCATTTCCTTTGCTATTCTCTGGAGAATCCTCATATTGCACTAATGGAGAAGGATGCTTTTCTTTTTCTTCAACTTCAAGCCCCGCCATCGCACCAAAGAGTTCTCCCTCCTTGAATGGCTCTGTCTCTCCACTAGTTTCTTGTTCTTGATGGGCTGTTTGCTCAGGTACACTTGGCGAAGGGGAAGTACCCTAGGTTGCTCCACAACTGGTGCCTTCGGAGAAGAGTCCATCTTTTGCATATTCTCATTAGGAGATGGAGTCCTTGATCTCCTTGAATAAACTTTGGGTTTTTCTCCTGAACTTTCCACATCAACCACCGGAGTCTCATCTTTAGAGGTATCCTGACCCTTCTTCTTTGAAACCCTAGTTGTCCTTGTCTTCTTTGGCAGCAGAGGAACATCTTCTTCTTCTGGCTTTTCAAATCCTTCCTCATCAGAGGACCTGTCTATTTTCAAAGCTTGACTTCTTTTCTTTCCCTTTGGTTTTCTTTTCTGTTCTGGCTCACTTTCTTTAGGGCCTCTGATTTTGATTTTGAAGGGTGAGCTCCTTTTAGTTTTCCCTTTGGGGTCATCTTCCCCGGATTCTTCTGAAGTGGACATAGGATTGAGATTTCCCATCAAATTAAAGGTACAGGGTACCTTCTCACTTTCCAACTCCCAAACCTTATGCTTCAACCATGAAGTAGTAAATCTCATGACGAGGGCCATTAGGTCTTCCAACTCAGTGACCTCATCATCATTCCAGCTTATCTCCCCAATTGATCTATCCTTAATAGACTCATAGACATGATCTTGCACCAGGTTTCCATCATCCTCTAGCTGGTCAGGGATTAACTTGACATTGTATTGCCTAATCACATCAACAGGAAGCCTAGAGTATCTTTTCTTCCTTGCCTCAAAATCATCTTTGATATTTGCCCAATAGTCTTCTAGGTCATCCTTGTGGCGGTATTCTTTGGTGGCCTTTTTCTGCGCTTCCTCGGTGATATCAAAATTTGTCCTTTTGGAGTGGAAGGAAAAACCATGAGCTGCCAATTCATCGCCTGCTGTGTGTGCTGATTGAATGGAAGGGAACACCTCTGCTACGCCAATTCCAAGAGGGAAATCCCCACCAAAACCTGTTTTATGCTTTTCCTTTTTGACAATTGCATCAAATTCACATATCTGTCTCACAACTTCCAGTAACACAATATGATCAGTAGGGTACCTAGATAACCTGTATGGAGCAACCGGGCATCCGTCAATTCTAATGTAAGAGAAGGTGGGAAACTGAATGAACCAGGCTCCGTATTTCTTTATCAACTCCTTCGCTCCATCTGACAATCTCACATGCTCCGCATTTTGAAGCATCCTAGTGATATGCATTGTGAATGCATCATTGGCTCTTCTGTAATCCCTATGTCCTAGGTGCAATTCTGGGTAAATGTCATAAATTACATTCTATCCAAATGTTCCCTTTGGATTTAGACCCCTGTATGGGTAGAATCTAGCTAACACATACACCACATAGGAAGACATGGTGAACTTCTTTGTTTCCAGGACATCTCTTAATTGCTTATCAATCACAGCACTAATAAGTCCTGCCCAATGGTAATTAGTACCCTGCTCAATCTTGTTAATCACATGGACCATCCAATTTTCTAACACACTAGCACTCTTCAATCCTACTACTCTACTCAAGAATGTGATTGCATCGTATATATCTGACCTGAATTTAACCCTGTGTAATTGCTTAGGTAGTTTGGAAAAATGGTACTTTTGCCTCTCCAACCAGGAATTAATCATTTGTTGGGCTTTGGTGGGCTCATTCTCATAATATGTCTTGGCCAAATCCATGTTTAAGGCACAAACAGAAGGAAAATCCGGCATGTCAAAGGCTTGAGCAATAGAAACGGGGTTGAAATTTTCCAAGACTCTCCCCTCTGTGCTAACAACCCTCTGTGTGTCAAAATCATATTGCCGGGCACACTCAAGTATTAACTCATAGCATTGAATTGCAGGAGGGAACCCTACCACATGAGTTAGTCCAGATTTCATCATTCCCTACCTTAGGACCGACAGATCCTTCTGAGCCATTCTTTCTTTGAATTCCTCATATCTCCATGCTCCAACGTTAGTGTCCGAGACCCCAGACCACACAGAAGATATCTTTCTTTCGGATAGCTAACTCTTGGTATCCAATCTTAATCTTTCTGCCTCTGAAATGGAGGACCCTTCCGTATCTCCCTTAGATTTTCCTGCAGTAGACTTGCTTGATTCGGCCTGCATTTACAAAAGGACGTCATGAGTATCCAATTATCATACATATTCCAATCCAAAGGTTAGCATAAAATCATATAAAGCCATTAAGATCCATCACAAATCATCAATCCCTGAAAATCCAGAAAAATAAAGCAATCCGGGAAAATGAGGTAAACAGGGAAAATCCAGTCGGAGCAGAATTTCAGAAAAATCCAACCCAGACGGATTCTTGCTGCCAAGACACCATTCGCCAAATAAATCATTAGATTGGGCAAAGGGTTATAAGATTATCATGAAATTCACCCATTAGCAACAAGAAATCATCATTGAGCACTTTACCATTAATCCTATCTTCGGGAAATCAAAAGAAATGAAACCAGACAGGAAAACCGAAAAAGTCTAGACAGGAAGGATTTTCGCGGATAGTTCAAATACTCCGAAATTCACTATACCCCGCGGAATTGGCCGAAACCAGGAAAATTTGGGTGCGCAGAAATTTCGCAGACACCTCGGGAACCCGACGAATGATAACACGCGACCCGTCAACCGAATGATCATACAAAACCTTACTAACTGGGATTCAAATGATCTCAAAATCAACATCAATAAGCAAGACCTCAAATGCACACAAGTTCAGATTTCCAAAGCCTTCAAATGACTAATCCTCATGGCGAAACAATGATGCCCTAATTTTGAAAAATACACCCTTCGCCATGAAAACCAGGGTAAGCTCGAGGTTTGGAATACTATCCCTAAAGATGAATCTAAAGCACTCTGAGTCTTCACAAGGCAGGGGCTAGTTCAATCTAGGCATAAAATATACAAACCATAACAAATTCATTGATCTAGGCTGAGCATCGAAAACCCTAACCTCGCACAAGGCAGCAAATTATGCACTTAGAGGGAAAAAATCTGACCCAGAACACCATCCATAATGACACACCCACCATTTAATGGATAAACACAAGCACACACGATACGGGTGATGAGGTTTCACGAAAATATGGGTCAAACCCTGGCTTTATGAATACAAAGCCATAATCCAAGCAAAGCCCAACCCAAAACGGCTACCAATCGACCTAGAAAGATTCAATTATCACGCAAACAGATGGAAGGGGCTAGCCGTGACTTACCATGGATCAATAGGGATGAGGCTCGAGCTCGAAGAGGCGACTGCAAAACAAGTGTGCCCTAGCAACGAAAATCCTAACACCAGAACCCAAACAATCCACGCGCAGGCAACTCAAGATCAACACTCAAAGCTCGAATGAAGAATGCACTCAAACGCCAAAGCAGAAAACAGGTGAATAATGATATCAAAATGATGCCTAAAAGACTTTAAATCCCTCCATAATCGCGCCTAAGCTAAGGTACTTCGAGCATTAATGAGTGACAAGACATGTCTAAAAGAATCCGGAAACTCGAGCCCAAGACGAAATTTCAGAAAAAACCATGATACACGAAAAATCCGGACGAACACGAATTCCGCGGATACAGCAGAAACCGGGATTTTAACGAGGTTCAGGATTTTGAAGCAGTCCGGGAAAATCCGCCAGAACTAGAAAATCCCAGATTCAAGCAGAAACCCGGATTTGAAAAATTCAGTAATAAAAGAACAAAGAACCAGGACCCAGGAAAATCTGCCAGAGCTAGAAAATCCCAGATTCAGGTCAAAACCTGGATTTTCATTAAAAACCAATTTTAACCAATTCAAGCCTCCAAGTAAGACCAAAGCCAGAAAGAACAACATCCCAAGACGTCGAAAAGACAAATCCAATAAAACCAAAGGTCTGAAGACATCCCAAAAGAGGGTCCCTACTCCAAGTGGGGCGTGTGTGCAAAACTGTACAACAGGCTCGAGCAGGCAAATGTCATCCATCGCTGTGAATGATCATGACCAGCAGCAACCAATAGTGTTATTTAGTTCACCCGGCCCATCACTCGCATAACAGATCAGCATTTAGGCACGTGGCAGCCTTTCACTGCCTACATCAAACCTTCTCCTATCGCTGCCGAGGATTTGCAAAAATGCAACACCCGTCAAATGGGCTGAGATCCTTATTGTAGTGGAAGGAACGTTCCATCAGCCGGGCGTGAAAGATGCATGGTAGCATTTCGCTACCTACGGCTGCTTATTTCCCCACTGCGTTGAAAGATATGCGAACGCTTGCCACCTGGCAGAATGTGGGGCCCGCCAACACCTTTTAAGAATGAAAAACTTCACAGAAGCATTTCGCAACCCGACGAGGCCTCGAGGAAGCAAGTAATAAAAGCAACCCGTAATCGCAACACATGGGAGTCCAGTGGAGCCTCCCAGGAACCGAAAGGAAAGCCGATACCTAAAGTTGTGAAGAGTCATTGCATAAAGTGGCAGATCAAAGACTTGATAGAAGGCCGAGTAAACTCAGCGATGCATAGGCCGGCGCACATATAATGTAAAGAATAAACCCGAAGGGAGCTGCTCAAATATTTATTTTAACAGCTTTTGGCGACTATTAGGGGCGTTTCGACAAAGGAATGGAGAACCCAAATTTTCTTTGGTTTTGTAGACCAGGGCCTTATCCATAGGGCTAGTGGAGTCAGAGATTAGAAATGGCCAACTGCAAAGGTGACCATTCAATTTCAGACGGCTTCATTATATTGCGCAAATTATCCTATGCTCCACCTAAATCAATAGTTTCTTTGTGAGGCAGCACATCAGGTAAACTGACCTCTTCTTATATATGAAATAGCAGCTATGAGAGCGGATGAATGACTACCTCAATGTTGGCTGCCATTAGGGAATGGTTGAACTCCCTGAAAGCCTTCAAGTCGTTTTCCTTCTCCTCAATAATTTTCGCAATTTGTGTAGTTGTGGCAATAGAGCTATCCTTGAGAAACGGGGATGACAGCCCCATCTTTCCTAACTCAGAGAAACCTCCCCGAGTTCTATCTAGTGTCTTACTTAGAAAAGCTGCAGCTGCCTTAGTGCACTGGAAAGCGGAGTGGCAATGAATGAATTTGTTTACCGTTTGGGCAACAGTGTCCCGATCTTCAATACCCACTCTGGCTAGAATTTCATCAGATAGAGTATAGCTTGTTGAGAAAGTCTTTTGCCTCGGGAACCTTCTCTAGGATGAATCATGGGAATTGCTCAATTGTATCGTAGGCCTCCTGATTGAGCCTTGATGCTTTGTCGATAAATCAGAGGGTAGGTTGTAGTGTTAGGAAAAAGGTTTTGATTTTCTCCCAGTGAGAAATGTATAATTGTCTAACCAGCGGAATGATATCAGGTTGTGCAGGGGAAAGCAATAGAGAGGCTTTAAGCGAAGTAATCTTCGTGTCTCTTAAAATAAGGGCCTCAGCTAATTCTGCCTTTTTCTTTTTCTCGAACGCCAGCTGCTCTGCATAGTTGCTCATTTCTTTATTCCAATTCTGCTCAGCTTGGAAACGATTTGCTGATTGCTCCTCTAGAGAAGCCTTTGTCTCTTGGAGCTCTTCCTCTAGTTGAGCCTTTAGGCCTTTAAACTCAGCCTCTTTTTCTTGTATTCTTTCCTCATATTGAGCTTGTCGACATTCCAACTCCTCACTCTTATGTGTCTTCCCCTGACTATGTTCAAGGCGGAGGCACTCAAGCTCTTCATTTTTTATCTGTAGGTTTTTGCCGCACTTCCTGGTTCTCGCTTTGTAGCTCTTTTATTATGCCTAGGTCAGCAACCTAGATCTTCACAATTTCGCCTTGAAGCTTGTTCCTTTCATCCTTTGCTGTGAGCGCCCTTTCAGTCATGTGGGTGATATCTACCTCTAAGGATTTCTCCTTCCTTTCCAGAAAACTCACCCTTTCCCTGGCTGCCTTGAGCTACTCATCTTTCTTCTTTAGCTGACAACTGGTTTTGAGGAAGTTGAAAGTGACTATCCGTTGCATTTCCTCCATGATTTCAACCTTATGTTGTGGTTGGGCTACCTACATGTTGAGTCCGACCGCATATATCTTATAGTCTTCTAGTTGCATTTCTTCCTGAGGCTTGCTTACCCTTGGATACATGGTTGCGAACTTCAATTCTTGTCAGGCCTCATCATACAAAGCTTGTACTCTTGGCTCTGCAGAAGCACTATCATCCTTTTCCTTGCGTTTCCTCACTCTATTCGCACGTGTCTCCTTTCCGCAATCTATCTGTACTATGAATTCAGTTGGTGATGAAACTAGCCCACCTGCGAAAGTAGCACCGGAAGGCAGGGCATAGGGGTAGGTAACCTTCATAGGTGAAAGCATTTGCTTCTTTTGGAGAGTGACTATTTGCATAGAGAAGTGTTGCACATTCCATAGTTTGGTTTGAGAACTAACAGCAGAGCCAGACATTTGTAGCGGCTGAATCGGGGAATCAGCCATAAGGCTCATTGGTCGGGAAAGGGGAGTGGCTAACGGGGTGTCAGCCTGTTGCAATGGAAGAGGATCTATAAGCATAGTGGAAAAAGAATGGCCACCAATAGGGGGAACACCTTCTGAAAGAGAGGTAAGAAAAGTCTGAGCAGTAGCAACAGGTGTGAGCATACTCAAAGGAGTAATTACAAGTGGGTGGGCCTACGAAAATTGAGTGAATCCAACCAAATAAGTCAGACCAAAAGTAGAAAGTAGAGGGCTAGGACCTATGGTAGGAGTCACCAGTGAGGTAGGGGCAGATACCAAGGAATGAGATGCAAGAGAAGAAGGAACAAAATATACCTGTTGACTGGCGGCGACTCCTCTTCAGCCTCAGGTACTTGGTTAGCAGCGGGTTCTTGCGAACCCTCCCTGATAGTACTCTACATGTGCTGCCGTTTCACAGGCAGAGCCTCCCTAGCTTTGGCAGTCATCTCCTTCTGCTAAAGTGATAGCCTCACTGGTTTAGAAGCCCAAGTGAGTGTATCCAAGCCTCTTGATATATTAAAACGTACGTTCATGGCCACATAGGTGGGTTGTCTAGAGACTTTCTCCTTTTGTGTGGGGGAAGCCAATGTTGCTGCTTCCTCCTCTTGCTCTTCGGATTCATCCCCCTCTTCGCTCCTATCAACACTAGAGCTTAGGCTGGGATGACCCTCTTTCCACCACTTCTCAAATTGTTGGTCATCTCGTAATTGATTGTAAGAAGCATCTAATTGTGCAATTTCCTGGCGATATTTCCATAAAGCCTTTATTTTCTCCTCACTCCATTCTTCATCCTTCTTTAACCTGTTGTACATGCCACACTCCATAGGGACATTATCCTAGGCCACAACCACAGGAAAGTAGGGATTTGTGCCATGAGCCTCTAGTGTCTAGCATAGGGATTTGTGCCAATTCAACAAAATCCTCATCTTTGTCCATTCGCGAGTTACGCCACTTCTCCCAGTATGGTCGAGAAACATGGGTAACTCTCATATGTGGCTCCAGAAAGTCATCGAAAGGGTTGTATTCCCACTTATCATTTACCAGTACCAACCCTAGATGTGCCAACTTGCCCTCTAACAACTGGTCCTATTGTTTTTTCAGTAGAGTTACTGATTTGAAATTTTTTAGACAAGTGAAGAATCCCTTCTTGACCTTTTCGCTGCTACAGAAAGTGAAATCATTGATACACACCTGTCGGAACATTTCTAGCGCGAGCACTCTATTCGTGATGCAGGCTGGGAGCAAGAAAGGTTTACCAGTAAAACCCTACATTCGGAGGATCGTAAAATACTTGCCCAAGAACCAGTCACAAGCAGGGGTGAACCTCTGCATAAATCTAGTTTTCTCCTTATCGAGTCAGATAATATCACCCTCTCCGATCAAATCATTCAAAATTGGGGCTATGAAATAGTCTACAAATGCATAATAATCATATGATGCGGAAAGGAATGACATCCATAGGGACACCAACTTTCTTTTATTTTGCTCATCAAAAATTGATAACGGAAAAAATCGGGCGAAGAAATTTGGGTTCTAATGCAGAAACATGTGGACCAAGAAGGAAACAAACCTAAAATTTTTCTCTGCCTGATAATCCTCAATTTTCTGTTTCATTTCTTCAATTATAAACTCAGCAAAATCATACCAAAAGAGTTCATTTTGCTTGCAAAATTGCATTGCCGGTCCCAATTGAAAGGCCTCTATCTTCTCATCAGAGTCTCAGCCACATATGAAGGCTAGCATGGACATGGCATCCTGGAAATCATTGGAGAATGCGCCACACAACAATGGAATACTTGGTGTTTTAGTGGCTGAGATTCCTTTCTTACCAGTCTCCTCTACCAAGAACTCTGAGCTAGTTTTCATTTTCTTCCATATTTTCTCTCATTTGCTCAGGCGAAAAGGCTCGATATTCTCCTTTCTCTTACTTGGGTCCGGAATACATAACATGTGTTAAATGGCCTCTGCATAGATATGAACTCTTAAGTTACAGCCTTCGATGTAGTGGGGATCAAAATTATAATAGTGGATAGCAGCATCAATAATCTCTAGGCAATAATGCACCAGTGGGACCATGTATTGAGGGAGACCATTGTACCAAACTCTCTGTGTCGTAGATTGGTCTGCCTTTGGTGCCGATAACCTTGTACAAGTTGCTTCTCTGAGGGACTTAGGTTTTTCCGCGAGCTTTGGGTCGTAGATATTGTCCCATTTTTTCTCAACTTTTTTTTGGTTTTTCCACTTCTTGGGTCTATTCAGCTCTTCTTTCTGGGCTCTCCTTGTCCTTCGGGGTATACTAGGCGTAGCGTACGCCACATCCTTATAGACATATACCTCTACTGAAGAACGAATAGCTGTGAATAGCTCTTGGCTAATTTCCTCCTGCATTGGCTGAGATGAAGATTTTGACATTTTCCTTCTCTGAAGATTCCTACAAGTTCCTAGTTGACTGCGACTATGCTCGGCTCTAGATAGACAGACAGAAAACAACTCTGCACTTATCCCTGGCGTTTGTAAAAAAACTTTGAAATATTAAGCCTTTTCATGCAATAATAGCAATCTTTCCCAAGGTGGTAGGCGAAAGCAAGTATTTTGCATTTAATTCGACATGTACTGTTAATCTTGCAAATTGTGCAAAATGAATTGATTGCTATTTTGAGGCGATCAGAGTTCATTATTGCATTTGGGAGATTGTGTGATACGCCCTAATCTCCTTGGAACTTGAGCTGGCAATTGGCTTGCCAACCCTACGTTAGTATACGTTGGCAATTAATATCTTGGCCGAAATGATTACGCCAAGCAAACGATCACGGCCTAAAAAGATATGGATATCGCCTTGGGCTCTGAGATGCACTTGAGAGATGACACAATAGCCTATGGCCATACGTCTCACTACCAACAAGTGCCACCTTTTTAAAGCTAATTAATCAACTTCATTTAATTAAGCACGCATCGAGTTGTGCTATCACAGATGTAATTGGCCCGAAAATGTGAGCAAACGTAGGCTCACCTTTCGAGATAGCAACTAGCATAACATTACATTTTTTTTAAGTCGATTAGCATGAGTCTTGTCAATTTTTCTATAAATAGACCAGTAAGTAGTGAGCAATTTATACTTAGCTTTTGAGAAGTGATAGGCCAGTAGCAAAGCCTTAAGCAAGTCTTTTCATAGGTTAGGTGGTAAACAAATTCGGCATTATCTCAGAAGCCTAGGGATAGTGTTAGAGCAATGGATACCCCAGTTCGTCTGACCTTATATAAGTCACAGACGACATTCCTAGGGGAGATTTCAACTAGGAGACTAAAAAGGATGACGAAGAACAAGCATTATCTGGTTTTGGTAGCCATAAAGTGGGTTTTAGGAAAAGATTGCATAGAATATGAGGATAAGTATCGGGTGAATACCTACGTATACTCCCACTTTGTAAAATCCATGCTAGACATTTGCGTCCCTCGGCCACTTATTTTAAAGCTGGTTAAAGAAATCTTCTTGAAAAAATACCTGAATGGTCTCAGTGAGGTCATTGCGCATGTTACCTATGGGGTAGGTTTGCTGTCAGCTAGCGACCTGTGTCACTTTATTGAGGAAGAAGCTGTTGTCGTTTGGCTGTCGTTCCTCAGCGGATCCCGCCTATAGACCCGTGATCAACACCATCAGAGAGTTACTCAGGCCCTACACTTCCTGTTTCGTAGCTACAACATGATACCTTTCTATGATGTAGACTGGTATACTAATTTCAGGAACCTGATGTTCCCCTCGCCAATAGCGGTCGTGCCAAATGATGCTACTAGTGTTGCCGAGGAACCCGTGGACGAGGAAGAAGTGGACGCTGTAGTGAATGCGTCAATTGCCGCCAGCCATGCCTTCGGATAAACAACCCCTTTTCCTGTTGCTCAAAATGTACCACCCTGCCTGCTCCTCAAATTACCTGACCCTAGTTGTATATAAGCCTGAAGAAGGCTATTATATATATAATAGCTCAATATACCTATAAATTTTGAAATACAGTTTCCCAGCCACTTTTGTAATGAAAAGAACATATATAAATAGATATCCATCGTTTAAAAGAAAATTCATGCTCTTTCTTTTTATTCTTTATTTAAGTTTTCTAGGTTTGCAACTTTCATATGCTATTTCTCCACACATGGGTTTGTTTTATGTAAAGAAACTCTGGTGTTTCACCTGCCAATAATAATGAGTTAATTCCATAGAACAACAATTGATTTAGAAAAAGACAGGCCAAAGAAACGGAAATAAAAATAAAAGCGATATTTACATATGTACAAGGTAGAGTTTAATGCCTAATGGAACAACTTAAGATGAATCCCATTGATCGGGATTCCTAACGGTTCTTGTTCCATATTCTCCAACTCAAAAGCGTTGTGTTCTTTGAACTGAATCACCTTAAAGGGACCCTCCTATAGGCTATCAAATTTACCGTGCTGACCTAGCTTTGCAGCCCTGCTATCATACTTTAGCACTAAGTCTCCACATTTTAGACCCTGGTCGGAAGCCTTCTTGTCAAACCATCATTTGACCACTTGTTGACGGCTTGTCATTGCTATTAGGGA
This sequence comes from Sequoia sempervirens, assembly GCA_007258455.2. NCBI lineage: Eukaryota > Viridiplantae > Streptophyta > Pinopsida > Cupressales > Cupressaceae > Sequoia > Sequoia sempervirens. The sequence goes on along the minus strand of VDFB02293035.1, from coordinate 87,632 downwards.
ATTATCCCTTTTTTCTTGTACTTCCAATAGTTCGGCGAGCCGAAACTCCATGGCTTCATTTTGTTCTATCTCAAGAGATTTCAACAATTGTATTACCGGAATCTCTATGGAGATAGGTAACAGTGCTTGTTTCCCGTATACCAACTCATAAGGTGAAGTCTTAAAGACCTGCTTAGGAGTTATGTGGTTTTCCCAGAGCACTATTTGGAGGTTTTTATGCTATTCCCTTTGGTGTTTTTAGCCAATGCTTTTAAGAAGTCAGACTAAACTTTTGTTCATCGACTCTGCTAGACCATTTCCTTGTGGGTAATAGTTTGATGATGTTTTAAGGAATATGCCATTCTTTAACATAAAGTGACATACCTTTGTACCTAGGAATGCTCTGGTGTTGTTTAAAATAGTTTTCAGAGGGCCGAACCTTGTCACCAGTTCCTCAAGGAAATCTACAATCTCTATCTCTGTTGCACCTTTAAGGGGAACAACCTCCATCCACCTGGTGAAGTAATCCATAGCAGTTATAATCCACTTATGTCCGACACTAGAGACCGGGTTGATCATTCCGATGAAGTCCAGGCCCCATTATGCAAATGGTTCGTCTACCACCATAGGTCTAAGGGGCATTGCAGAATTCTTCCTTCTGTCAGCAAAGAACTGGCATTTTTTACAAACTCTCACCAAAGAGTCAGAGTCACTGAAAAGTGTAGGCCAATAATAGCCAGCATGCATGATTTTAATTGCGGTGGTTTTGGTGGAGAAATGCCCTCCTGCAACGCTATTGTGGAATGCGTCGAGGATCCTCTTTGCCTGCTTCGAAGTAACGCATTGCAGGAGAACACCATTGAAATTTCTTTTGAAAAGGACTCTTTCTATCAACGTATATCCGCAATTCTGAAGCTGGTAATACCTTCTTTTTTGGGATGAGAGGCCTGCAGATACTTTCCGGTTTGCATGAAGCTCATTGTATCAGTCAGCCAATCGCCTTCCGATCCTGATTCATTTATTATGACGAGCTCTGGTTGTTCCTTCTTGGTAGGTACCTCCTCGTTCTATGCCATATACTCACACAGTCCTCTTCCTTTAATAGTCTTAGTAGGCTTGACTTTGATGTCATATTCAAGGATCTTGGTGATCCAATTAGCCCTTTTTTCTGTGATCTCCCCTTCCATGATGTATTCACGCACACTGAAATGTGCGACATATACAAGAACTTTGTTGCAGGAAATTAGATGGCGGAATTTTTTAAGTCCCTTTACTATTGCAAAGGCCTATCTTTTGACAAAGTTATAATTCACCTCATATTCCTTTAGGGTCTGGGAATAGAACGCCACTGAATGTTCCCCCTTTCCTTCATCATCCTTTTGGGTTAGAACAGTAGCTATACTGGACTTGCTACTAAAAGTATACATTATAAAATCTTTGGATTGATTCGGATTAACCAACACCGGGGCTATGAAAATCGCTTCCTTGACCCTCTCAAAAGCCTCTCGAGCTTTTGTTGTCCATTTGAATGCTTGATCTTTCTTTAACATTAGGGTGATCGGCCTAATCATTCCCACAAAATTGGAAATAAACTTGCTGACGAAATTTACTTTGCCCAGGAAAGACTAGACACCTTTCTTATTTACCGGAAGGAGAAATTCTTTGATAGCCTTTACTCGTTCGGGGTCAATTGAAATACCTTCTCTAGACACAACATGCCCTAACAACTTACCCTGCGGCACTCCGAATACACATTTCTTTGGATTCAAGGAAACCCCAAACTCTTGGCACTTTTGAAAAACTAATTAGAAATTATCAAAATGATCATCTTTAGATTTAGAGAACATAGTAAGGTCATCCAAGTAGATTAGAATAAACTTATTGATCAGTTCACTGAATGCGATACCCATCGCTCACTGGAAAGTTGCCCTTACATTGGATTAACCAAAAGGCATTTTAGCATATGCGAATGTTCCCCACTTCATGGGGAACGTAGTTTTGTACTAATCCTCTTCTTTAACACGAATCTGATTATAGCTGGAGAAACCATCCAGCAGAGAGAACATTTTTGATCCTACCACAGTTTGGAGGATAGACTCCATAGAGGGCAACGAATAGTGGTCCTTCAGAGATGCTCTGTTCAGGTCTTGGAAGTCCACACATAAGTGGATAACCCCATTCTTCTTTCAGACTAGGACCAGATTCGATACCCAAGTACTGTGTTTGATTGGGAAGACAATGCGTGACTCAATGAGCTTGGTTAGCTCCTGTGCCATTAGGGCCTCAATTTTAGGGTTAACTGGCCTCTATTTTTGTCGGACTGGTTTCGCACCTTCTATTAGCTCAATAGTGTGTTGAATGATACCAGGATCGTAACCCTCCAGATCATCGTAGGACCAAGCCACTACTCTATACTTTTTGCAGAAATAGATGAGCCTTTCCTTCTCATGGTGCAGGACATTTTTTCCCACTCAGAGATTTCTACCATCAGAGACCCTAAGGTCTTCATAATCACTTTTGTTTGCCACAAACTTCCGCTTATCATTTCGGGTGTCATTATAATCAAAAAAGTTTTCGAGAGTAACTAATCCTTTCAAAAGTTTATTAGCTTTGAGCTGCATAATTTGTCCTTCATAAGCCTCGACGATCTTTGGTTGAAGCTGATCAGCGAACTCCCCTGAGTGTTGGATAAACAAAGCGATGTGTTCATCACTTTCAAAGACTTGCCAACTCTGATCATTATTGGGGATGGTTTGTCGGACTAGTACTCGTACTGCATGTTCGTTATGGAGCAAGTCAGAAATAGAATCAACTGAGCACCAATCATAGTCATGCGATTGACATCGCTATTTTCTTTTTGGGGAATGGTCTGGATATTGAAAGCTTCAAAACTATCAATCAGGTCCCGGACTCGATGCCGATAGGATATTATGTGGACATTCTTTGCTGTAGAAATTCCTCGAACCTGGTTAACTTCCAATTCAGAATCTCCAAACACAATCAATTGCTTAATGCCCATTCGTTCCTCAAGGCTTAGGCCTTGGACTAACCTTTCATATTCAGCCTCATCATTTGACTAGGTGAAGTGAAAGCGGAAAGACCTCAACAATTTTTCATTCTGTGGGGATATTAGATATACCCCTGCTCCAGCACCTACTTTGCTTCTCGCTCTGTCAAAGTACAATGTCCATCGCTCATTTGCTTGGTTACCATCAGATTCTTTGGCGACCTTCGGAAGCACCTGGTCTTCATCATAAATTACATATGTGCCCAATCCTGTAGCATGATAATTTCCGAAAGGGTCATTATTTATGTGTTCACTCAATAGAGCATCTTCTTTATCATTCCGATCTCTGCCCACCTTCTCCTTTCTAGCAAATCAACACTATACATTTCTTGCTTGGTGATAGAGGTATGCACTGCTTCAAAATTGATCAAGGCCTCATCCGCCACATGTTCAGAATGTAGAGCCTTTAATTCTATCTTCATTTTTGTGCCATGTTTGGTCCTAAGTATCAGATGTGACCAATCCAAGGCCAGGTATCCGCCCACCTTTGAAGTAAATTCTCACGATAGACATAGACCAGTTGGAGGAACATCTATGATCATCGTATCTTGTAGGACCGTGATACTGGGGCAGGAAAATAGAGTTAATGGAAGTGCTTTGATGACACCTACAGTCTCAACTTTATTTCCATCAAGCTGCATAACCCCTCTTTTCATAGGTTCGTAGGTGAGTCCCAAAGCTTCTGCTATCTGTTTAGGCATAACCGTTGTATTAGCGCCAGAATCAATCATAGCGTTGTGTAATAGCTTCTTTCCTACAATGAGAGTCAAGAAGAAGGGTTAAGGTTTCAACCTACTTTTATCTTCGATAGGGGATTCTTTCGCCTTGTCTATAAGAACCTTAGCTGGTGGTATTTGATAAACAACCTCTGTACTGGCAGATGGCTCTATTGGTGTTGGGTTGATCTTTTCTTAAAGTGACTTCTGTAATATAGTCTTCTGTTCTGGGATAGCTAGAATGTCCCACAAAGACACATTAGTGGATGATTTCTTCAATTTCTCTATCACATTAAAAGGTGGCAAACTCGAAGATTTCTGCTCCTTGGTTCTTGTTGTAATAATTTCCTTCCATGGTTGAAAAGATGAAGGGACGGTTAAAAAATTGGGAATTTGATCGAAAATGCTTTTGAGTGGTAGGCTATCTGGATGTGAAACCACTGGCTCACCAGTGAATCTCCTCTTTGAGCGCATGTTGTAATCAGAATGTACTTGCGGTGTTTCAGATATGAATGCGTCATTGGCAGACACCATTTCTTCTTCCTCCATCCAGGAGAAGAGCGCATGATCAGGAGCAATATTAGACTCTTGTTCTAAAGACATTCCTTGCATTTGTGTGGCAAGGACCACACTCTCCATTGGTGAGGCATATACGTAACCTCCATTTTTCATTGTAGTGCCTTGACTGCGTTGCTTCGCCACTTTCTGTTGTAGGTTGCCACGCGGACAGTTTCAGGGCATATGCACATCGCTGCAAAGGAAACACCATGAATTGATATCATCAATAAGATTGTTTTGTCCTGCGGTTAATTCCCTACTCGAGCTTGGCGACGTACTTGTCAGCGGAGTAGGCACTGACACCATTTGGTTTGCCGTCGAGACTGGTGGATTGTTGCGAGTCGTACCTTGGTATTGGTTCTGTTGATAGGAAGACTGCCCACCTTGATAGTTTTGATATGCAAGCTTCAGAGGCGTTGCTTGGTTCCGCTTAAGAGTGGTTATATCATTTTCCATGGTTCGCAACATCTCTTTGAGGTCGCTTATTTCATCTTTGGAAGATTCTAACGTAGAAGCTATGTTTTCAGGTGCGGCCGCATATGAGTACATTGACTGGGTAGTTGCAGATGCACTAGTCGACGCGACCTCTTGCCCGATAATTGATATTTGAGGGAATATCGGCATAATAGGTTGAGGAGGCAATTTTTCGCAATCTATCAAATGATTCTCAGCTTTGATAGCGATACCATAAGCATTCGGTATAATAGCTCCTCCCAAAGACTTGATCATTATAAAAATGTCTGAATTGATGGACTTCAGATAGAATATAAAGGCCAATTTGGGAGTTAAGCAGATAGTAACATGGATCCTCTGCCAATTTGCATGAAATCAGGCATTGAAGTCTGTTAGAGCCTCCTGGGGAGCTCATTTTATGACGGATAGCTGATAATATAATGAAGAACGATCTCCATCATTTGAGAACCTTTCATAGAATGGATCTCCGAGCTCATCCCAAGTGCGAATTGAATTAGGAGTTAGCATTCGGTACCAATCCAGAGCCTTGCCTTTAAAAGACGTGGCGAGGAGCCTCAAGGCTACATTCTACGCAGTAATACTATGTACTAGACAAACGTTTGCTACATCCTGTAAATGTTCTGCTGACATTTTTGAGTTGTTTCCAACAAATTTGGGGATAGCTTTAATGGCCGAAACTAGGATAGCACTCCAAACAACGGGTGCTACCAGGGCTATCAGGGGACTCCCAGCATCCCATGCTACGTAGTTTCTATTGGTGGCTGACAACATGGTGAGAGGAAAAGGTGGTGAGAGTGGAACGGTTACCAACTAATTTCTAGCCTGGACTGTCCCTAGTGGAGGCATTAGTAAACCTGGGTTACATGCAGTTTGGGATCTAGTTATACGCCGATGGCTCATACACTCCTCTACAATAAAATTTCATTAAGTTCTGGTCCCACTGGGCGTGCCAGAAAAAGAACAAACTGTTGACGCTAAAAATTGACGAGGTAACAGTGTCTTATGGGAAACTCAATTTAAGGGGGACCTTTTGCGCTAAACTAAGTAACCTCCAGATTTTTAAAGAAGCCAGCTTCTTCTATAATGGGTTTTGGAAAGGGAAAAGGAAGCAGATATAATAAAGCAAAGTCTAACCTAAGGCGATGTGCCAAGATTTGTTGATGGGCACGATAAATCATAGATTTAGGGGCCTGAATGGTGTTGTTGTGTTCCAAAACATCAGAGACTTAAGATTATAGTATAGCCAATTCATTTATTGATATAAAATAATGTTGCATACATTCTCGCTACTAAGAAGAGTCATTAGACATGATTTAGATAAGAAAATTTGTATCCAACATATATGGAAGTTCTTCAAATGAAATGTTAAGACAATATAAAGCACAGTTTATAGTTTAATCAAAGCATGAAAAATAGAAAGGCCGAACAATTGGCACAGTCCGAAAGTTGCAATTTAAATAAAACAATAATAAAGGCCTGACATCTTTTTCTAAAACCAGCATGTTTTTCCAAATTCTAGACCCCTTCTCAACAACAGAGAGAGTATATATAGCAGGAAAAAAAAAACCTCCCACCGCTTCGGAGAACAACAACAAAAAAGATCTCGCAATCCTTTGCAATGATGCTTGAATCAGAAGATTCCCAACGCTGTTACAACAACATCGAGCCAGAACACAACATCCAGTTGCCCTAGGTATAGGTGCATCCTTTCCAATGATGGCGGTGGTCCCAACAAGGCTCGAGTAGACAAATGTCATCCATCGTCATGAATGATCATGACCAGCAGCAACCAATAGCGTTATTTAGTTCACTCGGCCCATCGCCCGCATAACAGATCAGTATTTAGGCACGTGGAAGCCTTTTTCTACCCGCATGAAACCTTCTCCCATCACTGCCGAGGATTTGCGAAAATGCAACATGCATCAAATGGGCTGAGATCCTTATTGCAGCAGAGGGAACACTCCATCAGCTGGGCGTGAAAGACGCGTGGCAGCATTTCGCCGCCCGCAACTGCTTATTTCCTCACTGCGTTGAAAGATATGCGAACGCTTGCCACCTGGAAGAATGTGGGGCCTGCCAACACCTTTTAAGAATGAAAAACTTTGCGGAAGCATTTCGCAACCCGTCGAGGTCTCGAGGAAGCAAGCAACAAAAGCAGCCCGTAACCGCGACACGTGGGAGCCCAGCGGAGCCTCCCAATAATTGAAAGGAAAGCCAATACCCGAAGCTGCGAAGAGTCGCTGCATAAAGTGGCAGATCAAAGACTTGATAGAAAGCTGAGTAAACTCGGTGATGCATAGGTCGGCACACACATAATGCAAAAAATAAACCCGAAGGGAGCTGCTCAAATATTTATTTTAACAGAAAGAAATAAGAAGAAGAGCTCTTGCTGAAAAGAATAGAGGCAAAAGAAAAAGCCAAACATGAATGAGAAACAACCAAGATGTGGGAGAGAGTTAAGGAATTGGAAAAAAAATAGAAATGATATGTTGGAAGAAAGGAGATTGGAAGAAGAAAGAGAGAAAGTTGAAATTGATAGGCTAGCCAAAGAAATGGCAGAAAAGGAGCAACATCAAGAGGTTGATTCTCAACCTAAGGTAACACTTTGGCAACCCCTCTCTTCTACCACTTCTTCACAACAAGTGGTTACTCCTACTATCCCAACATGGTTAAAGCTCAACTTGGAGAAAAAACAGATAGTCCAGCCCCAACCCCTAAATTGGGATGATATGATGAAAGAAATTGAGGAGAGGCGCAAGAAAAAGGCTCGAGTCCTTCATTCCACCAAATTGACAGATGTTGGAGAAATTGTAGCTGAATGTGCCATTCCCATGGTGGAAAAGGAAAAACAAGAGATGCAATTGAGTGATTATCAACTGGGCACTGTGAATTTGGGAAGGCCTCCAAGGAACCATCAAATGGACCTAATTGATATTGTAGCATCTTCTACTAAGTCAAGGATGATAAATGATAAGCAGAGGAAGGATGAGCTCAAAGCTCAATTGGATCAATTGCATAAGTTCTTGAAAGACTTATCTTCTGATGTTTCTTTGCAATCTGCTACTCCTATGAAACCAATTTTTTTAAGTAAGAAAGAAGTTGATGACCTTGTTGAAATGAGAAGCAAAGTAGGGATGTTGGACATATGGATTGATAGGTTGAATTAAGAGGTGGAGGAATTGCTAGTTGAAAGCCATAAGTCTCATGAAAGTGCATGGGAATCGGTCAATGACATGACTGTATATGTTGAGACCCTCTAGAAGCAAGAGGAAGAGTACATGGAACATGTTAAGAAATTGAAAGAAATTAATAAGCTTCCTTAACAAACACTCCTAGAATAGTCCATCCTTGAAGAAGGTAATGAGGATTTTATTTCAAACTATTAACATTATCAAATTTCGGACTCCATTTATTTTTGTACATAGGAATGAAGTGCAACAGTAGAGGAAAGATTTGACAGATCAAATTGTGGAGTTAGAGGCAATTATAGCCATGATTGTGAATGAAGATGTCCCTACAAAGGATGGTTTCCCTCTTGATGTACTAAGGAAAAAATAGGATAATAGATTCTAGGAGGTAGTGCAAAGGGGAGATGATGGTGATGATTTGTTAATTGACAGGTTTATGGATATAAAGGAGGTAATGAAGTTTGCTCAGAAGGAGCTTGCTAAGTTGGATGATATGTAGAAATTCACCTCTGTTGAATTGAAAAGAATTAAATTTGAAGAAAGTTGGGTAGATGGGCCGGATGTGGATATACTTAAACAAGTATTGGATAGTTATGATGAATACCTACTTGAACAAAAGACAGGGGAATGAAGTGGCTATAGAATATTATTTTTGGATGAAGCATCAAGTGGCACGGCCAGCTGGGTAGCTATGTCCTACTTTTTAGAATCATAACAGAAGGTCATCTAAGGATCCCTAGTAGTTCAATATCCTCCCTTTGCCTACTGATTTTTGATAAGGATTCATTAGTTGTTAACTAAAGATCATAATAGGCAGTTGCCTCATTCAATTCTAGTTACTCCTTGATTTTTGGATCTTCATTTTTTATGAGAAGAATTAGTGCTAAATTGCCTATATGTAGAATTTCTCTCCATATTGTAAAGGTCGGCTAGTTGAAGAAAGGATTGGCTGCCTAAAGAGAGATTTACAATAAATTTTATAGTTCTTAGAAGCTTTTACAGTTTTATGAAAAGATACTTAGACATTTTTACAAGTTCTTCAATATAGTTTATGTTATTTCTAGAATGATTTTTAATGGTAAGTTTGGTGAACAATAGTCATTTGTATGCCAGTGAATGTTGTGCATATATGTCTCTTATTTGATGGAAGTCAATAGAAGATTCTAAATTTGAGGCTCTTTTCATTGAGTTATCTATGAATGAGATCTCTTTGTGTTTATTGATCTATGATTTTTAGTAATGAGCTAGTGATATGTTCTTGTTTGATTTTGAAAGTTTAATGATTATGAATGATTTTATTTCTTGAATTTTCATTATGAATGAATGAAATGATATATATTGTTATGTGGATTGTATCATTTTATGGTTTTAGTTGTTTGAAAGAAATGCTTAAATGAAGTTTGTATGTCTAAATTAAAGGAAATATGTGTTTATGCTTTGATCTGAGCTCTATTCTATCTTTTGATTTTTATTTACACCCCCCAAATGTTAGATTAATTTGTATTATGCAGTTTGTATCCCTTTACCAATAGGTCCCTTGAATACTACAGTTGTATAGGCCACTGAATGACACCAGCATAGTTGAGAACCAACTACAGAGACCTTGGAAGACAGGTAGCTTTAGGTTATTTATCCTTTTCAGGAGAGATAGAGTAGAATTATTTGATTTTAACATTGTTGTGTTACATTGACCATCAACAAAACTGGCGCAAGAAGGAGGGCCTGAAGGAACAAACTGGCTCGAATCAGGTCATTTTCACCAAAAAGGTTTGAAAGAGTTCTTAGAACTGCTACAAATCTAGAACCGTTAGTTGAAGTCTAGACCCCTTTTAGACCCAAAGCCCGTAGGGTTTTGATCCCACCACCATTAACACCACCACTTATTGCACCCACGTTTCCAAAAATACCATAGGTGGTACAACCAAGTCCACCACCACCTATGGCATTCTTTGCCAACAATCCTTTGCCACTAGGAGTCATTCTTGGTGGCATACATGAAATGCCTAAGAACCTAGAGAAATTATTCCCTAGGTATGATCATGGTGAGTCATGAAGTGGTGAAGAGCACATATAGGCATTCAAAGATGCTTGTACTTGGGCTCAAATTGCTCACCATGATGCGGCATGTAGACTGTTTCCCTACTCATTGGGAGATATGGCTTACAACTGGTATCTGAATTTGCCCACTAGATCGATCTTGAGCTGGACGAACTTAGAAGATGCATTCATAAACCATTTTCAGGTTTATGTCAATCCTACAATCTTATATCATCAATTTTCCACTATCAGGAAAGAGACACATGAATTGTTACCCCTATTTAATACTAGATTTTAGAGGATGTACAAGAGGTTACAAGATCCATACTTGGTGGTTGAAAATATTGCTATCCAAGCTTACTTGAAGGCCATAGATCCCCTGATCGACCTATTTTTACAGAGAATAGATGACACAAATGACATTAATTCTCTTTCCAAAGTTTACCACCTTGCTATTAAACTGTAGTAGTAGATTAGTTCTCAATCAGGGGGTCTAGGAGGAGTTTTCTCTCCTCTAGGATATCCTTAGATTCCTAATCCTACCCCGTTGTTTAATATAGTCCTGGGAATGTCTCACTCTACATACAGACCTTTAACCGAGCTATAGGCTCCATCTTAGCAACTATTCTTTAATGGTCAAACCCCCAACCCTTCATAACAAGCTCAAAATTACCATAATCATGCTGGAGGATCTAACCCTATGACACATACATCAGCTGCAACCACTTCAGAAAGTGAGCGTATAGCTCATTTGACAACAGAGTTGGAAACTCTAAAGAAAACATTATCTTAGGTGACCAATCAAATGGCATAGCTCAAGTACAACCCCCATCAGAATCAAAATCAAAACTAGAATTACCAAAACCTAGGAGGGTATTCCAATCATGGTAGTTATTCCAATCAAAATGTTAACCAAAACCAAAGGAACTTTAAGAACCAGAATTCCCCCAATCAAAATTACTAGAACCAAAATAGAGGATACAACTAGAGATCCAATAATAACAGACAATGGAACACTGGACCAAATAACGGGGGAGTTTCCCATAAATATCAAGCTAGTGATGACAAACCACATACTGTAAATGTTGTAGATCTTAATTTCATGACAAATTGGTGTAGGCTGCACGACACTGCAACACATTCTAAGGTTAACTGTCCCAAAATGGAGAAAATGGTTAAGATTGAACAAGTTGATGCTCTACTGCAAGGTGCCCCCAAAAATAATGGTGGATCCATAGATACAACCATGGCTTTTGAACTCTTTGATAAAGGATCTCCTTTCCCCAAACAAGAGGAAAATGAGCTAGAGGAGGATGTATATGATGCTCAAGCCTTCTAATCCAAAGGGGGTCATTTCCTGAGGAATGAAGATAAAGGCCCATTGACCACATCTGCTCCTTTGAACACTATAGTTCCACCCAACCAGAATGCGAACAACAACCTGCCTCCATCGAAAGGACCACTTGAATTTCAAAATAAGGTAAATCATATTTTGTTGCTAAATATCAGATGAAAAATGACATGGAATTTGATTTTATTTCAGAGATGCAAAAAAACAAAGATTTCATTGTCATTCTTTGATATTTTAAAGTGGTGCCCTTCCCAACGCAACATCATGTTGAGAGATTTGGAAGAAGCAGATCAGCCAAAAGGAAAGAAGAAGGTGACTCCAACCAATGAAATGAATACAACCTTGTACAAAGGTAAGACAAGGACCCCACCATTCCTTCTAAGCCTGAGAATCTTCAAAAAAACTTGCATAATTCTGGAGCATTAGGTAATGTCATGCCCTTTTCCATTTGTAAAAAGTTAGGTTTAAATCTGGCTCAAACTCATAAGAAAGTGATATTGTTAGAAAAAACTAAGGTTAATGTGTAAGGGAACTAAAAAACATTCATGTGCAGGTTGGATCAGACCCGCAGATCCAAATCTATATGGATATCCAAGTAGTTGATATCCCCAAGACATATGGCATGCTTCTAAGCCTTGACCTAATGAAAAGCATTGGGGGTTATTTATCCTTAGACTTTTCACACATGTGGCTACCATGGAAAGGGGTAGCAACACAAATTAGGATTGAAAGTGAGCCTTGTCTCAAACATATGATCACTGAGTATGACTGTCCTAATGAGGTATCCTATTTTGAAACCGAGATAGGAGTATATAAAAGAGAGGAAAACATGACCTTTTTAATGTTCAATCCTAATAGCCTACAACCTTTAAAACATAGTGACCCAATGACCATTTTCAACTAGAAAGTTTTAATTAGAAAATTGCAATAGGATAGGCTGGTTCTAGGAGAAGAGGTTGATCTATGGAGTTTGCTACTCCCCAACTGGTGTAGGATTCATTACCATTGTCATTCTGAATTGACGTGTCAACCTTGTGTGGACATTTTGAACCATGTCTATCAGTCTGAGGAAACTTGTGAATGCCACCCTAAAACACCCCTTAATCAATTTTCATTTGAGGCAAGGGATGCCACTATTTTGACACGAACCAATAGTACATAGGAAGAAGTCCTTCCCCCAATCGAACAGAATCAGGTTTCATGTTCTACCTTGGGAAATGAGGTTACAGAATCTCAAGAGTTATCTGATACACCCACCCCGGCTAACCTTCCAATCCCCAAGGGCTTGTTGAAAATAATGACCGACTATAAAACCACTGATCAAGATTGGGTTCAAGAAGAAGTGTTTGCATAGGTTCTAAATCTAAGTGAAACCTTTGACGATCCTCATTCACATCACTCCTCGTGTCTAGAAATCTTAAGCCAGTCCAAGCCACCATTTATTTCTTGTGAACAATTAACCCTAGCTCATCCTAGGAAAGAAATACCAACCCCAGATCAATTGTGGGTCCTCAAATTCGATGGTGCTAATTTTAAATCAAGGAGTGGAGTGGGGGTTGAACTAACAAACCCAAAAGGGAAAACATACTTTGCTTCTTATAGGTTGTAGTTCGGTTGTACCAATAATGTGGTAGAGTATGAAGGGTTGGCCAGAGGACTGATGTTTGCACATTAGAAAAAGGTTACAACTTTGATAGTCATGGGAGATTATGAGGTCATTATCAAGTAGGTTTGTAGTCAATACACATGCCATAACAAGACGTTGGCTGCATACCAGAACAAAATATAGAATCTAATAGAAGACTTTGATGCCTTCGGGATCAAATTGATTCCCATAGAAGATAACCAGATTGCAAATGCACTTGCTGTTGTTGCTAGTACCTTAGAACCCATGCAAGATTCTAAGTTGAAAATATTTTTAGTAGAGTTAGTCTCGATCCCAGCCATTCTAGATAACGTTCAAAATTTTTAGGTCTTTGATGATGACCAATATATACTTTCCTTCTTGGCAAGTTCATATGTCTTTGAAGGACAAATTATTGATGAATAGGACAGAGATGGGGGAGAGTGGGATCCAAAAACATGTGATGCAGAAGGGATAATGAACCTGAAAAATGAACAACATTCCTAAGGGAATGGTAGCATTAGAGAGGATCTTCGACTCTGATCCTCGAGATCATGAAAAAATACCTACAAACACTGATGAAGGGAAATACGAGTTAGTTAACTTGGCGAATTTAGGCCCTAAGAAGAATGTGCTTATTGGAAAAACCTGCCCCAAACACATTAGAGAGAAAATCCTGACAACATTAAAGGTAGATATAACAACAATTGCTTAGGGGTACGAAGACTTGAAAACCTTTGATACGTCGATAATAACACATACTATCCCCTTGAAACCTGAAGAAAAGCCTTTCTGCCAAAAGCAGTTCCCAGTGAATTCCTTGATCGAACCTTTAATTTAGAAGGAAGCGCATAAGTTGCTATCTGCAAGGATAATCTTTCTAGTGAGACATTTGACTTGGGTCACTAACTTAGTTCCTATTCATAAAAAAGAGTGGAGAGATCATGTTATGCGTTGACTTTAAAAACCTTAACAAAGCATTAGAGAAAGACAATTATCCTCTTCCTTCTCTGGACGAGGTGTTGTAAATAGTAAATGGTTCACAAATGATGTCATTCCTGGATGGATATTCAAGATACAATCAGGTAATGGTCAACTACGAGGACATGATGAAGACTGCCTTCACTACCAAGTGGGGGAAATTTGCTTATCGAAGGATGCCTTTTGGTCTATTCAATGCTGGAGCTACCTTTCAACGAGCAATGGATGTGGCATTCAAGGATTTGGTAGGTAAGTGTATTATTATATATATGGATGATTTGATAGTGTTTTCAAAGAATAGAGAAAATCATGCTGCAGATTTGTCAAAGGTCCTTCAAAAGTGCATAAGTTATGGAGTCTCCCTCAATCCAAATAAGTGTGTGTTCAGATTTTTAAATGGAAAATTACTAGGCCACATAATATCAGAGAGAGGGATTTCAATTGACCCAGACAGAGTGGAATCCATTCTAAAACTGACTATGTCTGGTAGCAAAAAGGAGATGAGGTCTTTTTTCGAAAAGATAAACTTTGTGTGGAAATTCATAACTGGGTTTGCAGAGATCGTCAAACCCCTCAACGAAATGATGAAGAAGGATGCTAAGATTGAGTGGAGCAATGAGGCTAAATCTACATTTTCGCAGATTAAATAGTCTATTTCAGAGGCACCAATTTTAACTAGCCTTGATTATCTAAATCCTTTTTATATATATTCTTTTGCATCTGACCACTCTTGTGTCGTTGTTTTGACACAATGAAAAGGTGAAGGAGATGAGAGGCCAATTTATTTTATGAGTTCTTCATTCAAGAATGCTGAAGTTAGATATCCATCTCTGGAGAAATAGTTTTTCACACTGGTGTGAGCTGTTAAGAAGTTCCAACACTATATCCTTCATAGTCAAATTACTGCCATAGTTCCTGACCTTGTTGTAAAGTCCCTTCTTATGCAGAGTGAACTAGGGGAGAGACGAGGAAAGTGGATGGAAATATTACAAGAATTTGACCTTGAAACCCATCTAATGAAGGTAGTCTGAGGACAAGGCTTACACAAAGCTATGGAAGACGTTGATACTAAGATTACCTGTCAATAGTATATGGTGCAATCATTTACAGGTGATCCTTGGTATGATGATTTGATCTTTCTGTTGTTAAATAAAAAATGCCTAGATGGGATGAACACCACTCAAAGGAGAGTGCTCGGGTTGAAGAGTTCCCACTACATGCTCAAAGGGGGAGCTCTATACCAAAGAAAATTTGAGGGCATTTATCTATGTTGCCTTGATCAACAGCAAGTAAAACAAGCCATAGTGGAATTTCATGGAAGACATGGTACTGGACATGGTTCTACTAATTCCATGGCACACTAAATTTTGAGATCAGGTTACTACTGGCCTCACGTGTTCCATGATGCTCACCAACATGCAAGGACATGTCATACATGTCAGAATTTTGCATCCAAGGAACGTAATCCAACAATTCCCCTACAATTGGTATATGAGGTAAGACCATTTGCCCAATGGGCATTAGATTTTGTTGGAGTAATTAACCTCAATTCTTTTGCAGGTCACAAATTTATTTTGATAGAAACTGATTACTATACACGCTAGAATGAAGCTCAACCTTGTAAGAACAACACCATCGAGGTTGTCATCAAATTCCTTAATGAATGCATCATTACCAGGTTTGGAGTACCGTTTTCCCTGGTATGTGATAATGGCCCTGCTTTCTCTTCTATAGAATTTATTCAATGGGAATATGAACATAAAATTATGTTAAAATATTCTTCTAATTACTACCCAAATGGGAATGGAATAGCTGAGTATACTAACAAAAATCTATTGGAAGTACTAAAAAACTGTTAGAAAGTAATCCTAGGGATTGGCATACTCAACTCAAATTTTCCTTATGGGCAGATAGAACTTGAATCAATTTCACCTTAGGAAACTCGCCATTCAAGTTAGTCTACAACCAAGACTTGGTCTTTCCTATCCATCTACAGATACCTGTTCTTAGGTTTATGCAAGAATTCTACTCAAATGATGATGGATAGAAGTTAGGCTAACCAGTTTATTGAATCTAGAAGAACAAAGAGATGTTGCTTTACAATAGTTTTATAAACATCAAGTTGTTGTCAAACATTGGTTTGACAAAAGAGAAAAAATGAAAGCTTTTAGGATATCAGACCTGGTACTACTATGGGATAAAGCTAGGTAAAAGAAAGGGGGCCATCAAAAGTTTGACCAACTTTGGTTGGGTCCTTATCAAATTGTTGAGATCCTTGGTGAAAATGCCTTTCGATTGAGCACTTTAATGGGAGAGCCTATTCCATTGCCTGTCAATGGAAAATTTCTCAAAAACTATTTTGGCCCATGAGGGTCTAATGTTCTGTTTGGTTGTACATTTGTAATTAGCTGGCTCATTTTCTTGTTTATTTGTTTTGGTTTGTTTGTTTGTTTTTTTTTTTTTGCTCTTGTGGTTTGTGTTTTTGTTCTAGTGTCTTGGGGTGACTTCCGTTTTGTTCTATTTCAAAATATGGAGTGGTTATTCACTGTATGTTGAAGGTACTAGGAGAGAAGTTGGTTTAGGTATTTTCAGGTATGTCTATGGAAATTTTTTGTCTTAAGACCTGTGTCTTGTGTTCTTTTTAAGTAGCAGCCTGAAAGGTTAAGAACAAATAGGTGTATCGTAAGTAATCTCATAGACCACGACTGAATTTTTCACAAAATAGATAGGAACATCTATTTACATGGAGGTCTATTTCTCTTAGGATGATTATTCTGATTTAGGTGAAAAAAATATGAGTCCTAACATTGTCATGAAATCCATTATAGTTCTCAACCCAAATTTTTGAATGATACATCTGAGTATTGAGGAAAATATGAAAAGAGAAATTATTCAAGTAAGCCTATACAAAAGAAAAGAAAAGAGAAACATTAACTGATGCTAAGACTCAATATGAGAAGGGTAATTCAAGTATCTCTACCGGGGCTATGGACGCCTAGCTGGTAGTAGAGTAATGCTTTGAGAAAATTAGAGGTATCTTCGTTGGGGCTATGGACACCTGTCTGGCAGTAGAGCAATACCCAAGATATCATTGCATGACAGTCATAAGGATTCAACTCACGTAGCCTAAATCTTTAATACAATTATTTCAAGATGAGAAGAACCTTTATTGGAATAGATACACCATACAGGCACACACTCAAATTCAATGTGGTTATTGCTGATTTACATTTGAGATTTCAGCTCAACCTTGTTTGCCGTAACTGATCATACTAAAGTTTAAAATGTACATGAACCAAAGGTTCTGGGTGACTGAATTCTTCAATATCTTGAAAATGGGTAAACCATTTTCCCCAACCGAGTCACCAATTGTTATGCCTTGCATAACCACCCCATTTTTTTTGGGTCAAAATGGGTCCCCCTTCTATTTGTTTGTCCTTGGTGTTCTTGCTTGGGTCTTAGGAGTTGTTCATTTTCCTCCTAAGTCCTTATTCCTTTTGTTTTCTTGGGCTTTGAATGCGGGTCAAACCCGGACTTGGAACTTTTGCAAAGTTCCTAGTCCTATTTTTGCTCTGGTCCTAGCCCCATTTCCTACCTTCTTGTCTTCCTTGTTTTGCTTGTCTCGTGCTCTTGGTTTTGTTTTCTCCCTTGGGTTTTCTTTTGTTTTCTTCCTATTTTTGTGTTTCTTTTCCCTTTTTGCAAAAGCGAAATAGGAATGGAAACTGGACTAGAAACTTTGTAAAAGTTCTAAGTTTGGATTTTGTTTCGATCTCACTCCCATTTGTTTGCCTTGTGTTTTATCTTATTTTGTGTCCTATTTTGGGATGGGCTTTTCCCTGGTCCCGCTTTCGTTCATTCTTTTTTTTTCCTGTTGTCGGTGTTCTTTCCCTTCATTGAGAGCAAAACCAGAGTCAGATCTGTACCTGAAACTTTTCCAAGTTCCAGATCCGGATTCAACTCTGATTCCACCCCCATTCCTTTTCTGTCCTTTTCCTATCATGGAACTAGAGCAGGATCCAAAATAAAATGTGGAACTTTAACAAAGTTCCTGCTTCTATCTCGACTCCACTTCTGCTCCCATTTTTCCTCTAATGTACACCATGGTTTTGGACTTTCCTTCACTCTGATTACGTCCCAACCAACTACATTAATGGCATTAATTGTAGCCTCCTCACACGTGTAAAATGGTTTTTTAAAACCTTAATCAATGTTATTTGGATAATTACAATTATCCAAAGAATTTTAATGATCAAGAAGCTGAAACAACTCGAAGAGGAGCACAATTTGGTTGTGCGGGAACGTTCATGAGTGAATCCCTGTTGAGTTTTAGCTCTCTTCCAATTGCGTTTTGAGGTAGGTGGTTTTCTACCATTCCATTTTTTGTTTTCCCATTCGTTTTGTTGCTTTGTTGTTCTTCACGCATTTGTAGGACTTCTCTTGTGGATCTTCGCGTGTTTCCATTCTTTTTATTATTTTTCTTGTTTTATTTGGGTTTTTTTTCCATTTTCCATTTGCGTTTTGCTTTCATCTGTTTGCTTTTGTGGGTTTGCTATCACTTTTTCCATTTTTAGTGGTGGTTTCACCACGTTGTGCCCTAGTTTCTATTAGGGTTTCTTTTTGAGGGGTTCTAGTGCTCAGAGTTGTTTTAAATATTTCCTCAAACCCCTTTGATCTTGTATCTTGTTTGTCTTATGAATTTTATCGTAGGGTTTTGATTCCCTAGTTTAAATGTAAGTTGACGAATCGTATGGATTAGGGTTTGTGTGTCGCACCCTTTCTATGTGAATTCCCTAGCTCGCTTGATCTGGTCCCATTTTTTCAGACGAAGTTGAGCTTGATTTCTACCTCCTCATGCCTTCTTTTTCAACTTGGGTCCAAACTAGTGTTAGTGTGCGGAGAAAATCTGTTGAACTCTGGTAATACATGGCAGAACCGGAGTCAGAAACGAACTCACCCCATGAACTTTCGTATAAGAGTCTGATTCTGAAAACTAATCCACCTCTAATGGGTTCTGATTCTAATTCCAGGGTCATCAAACGTTACAAGGTATTGAAACTTTGAGAGTTTCAGTTTGTGATCCGGTCCCAGTCCCAGTTTTGATTGTGTTATTTGTTTTAGCTCTCTGGTTCCTGATTTTCTCCTAGTCCCACTCTCGACAAGTTTAAAATTTCACTAAGTATGGAGGGTTACCTAGGGAAGAATAGAGAATTATGAAAAGATAACACTTGTAATGATGATTATCACACCTTCTGTTGGTCTAATCCAAGGTTGTCTTGCAGCAGTAAATAATGTCAAGAGTATTTAAGGAAGTCTCACAAAAGGAAGGGAAAGTTGCAGAAATCTCAAAGGGAGTGAAGCCAAAGAAGGTAACGGTGGAGCAATTGCCTTACACCTTGAGATATAAACACCAAGATGTCACTCTCATAGCTAGAAAGTTAGATTCGGAATGGGTGGACATCACAAATACTAATCTTCCATTCCACTATGAGGAGCTGATTGTAGATACTTTCTCTGAGGATGTGATTGGGAGAATTGAAAGAATAGCCCAATTTGGACTAGCACATGTCACACTCTTCCCTTTATAATTTTAGTGCCTATAGCTCATACTCAAAGTAGCAAGGGATTACAATCCTTCATCAAGATAGTGTATGGACCTCTAGGGGAATGTGATCATTGATCTATCTCCACAGATGATGAGGTTCTTGTTCAATGCATCTACCCCCAAGAACCCCAAGCAGTTGACTGAAACAAAAGCATTGCAGTTATTCAATAGGGACAAGGAGGCTAATAGGTCTCACATAAATAAGAAGTGGTTGAGAAATGAAAAGAAGTCCTTGACCAAGGTTCCTAAACAACCCAAAAGGGGAGACTTCAAGAAGGAAATTGATGACCTAATCATGATGCTTTCCAGGGTGTTTGGAAAGAAAGACTACATATTTTAAGGAATGGATGTTTCCATTCATTGAAACCATTTTGGATGGTAGGCAACAATTTGATTCAGGCAAGATTTTTTCAGATAACTTGCACAATCAGATGCTCAAGGTGGGGCAAACAAAGAACTTCTTCATGACCTCTTATGCCATATATTTAGCTATAAGGATGGGAATATTGCTTGGACTGAATGCAGTGGGAATATTAAGGGAGGCTCCTGGACAAAAGAAGGCATGGGAGGACTATGATCAGTTGACCCTGCAAACCTCAGAGCTACACTATAGAAGGGTTAATGACACATTCCTTTATGTCATCATCAACTGGTTAACAGGAGATGTTGGATATAGGATGAGTAGAGAGGTTATGGATTTCATTGCTAAATGGGGACATTGGTATATCCAGTACCCAAATTTCTCTTATTTTAGGTTGGAAGATTTTGATGGACATCCTCATTAACTGCCAAGATGTTGCAGTGATAGGATTTTTCTTATGGAGTTTATATATCAGGCAATGGGAGTCAATACAAAGTTTGCAAATAAACACAAGCCTAGATGCCACAAGTTTCCCATGAAGCTGGGAGAATATTGTTGTGTTCACAATTT
This sequence comes from Sequoia sempervirens, assembly GCA_007258455.2. NCBI lineage: Eukaryota > Viridiplantae > Streptophyta > Pinopsida > Cupressales > Cupressaceae > Sequoia > Sequoia sempervirens. Next base: position 67,124 of record VDFB02293035.1, on the reverse strand, counting down.
AGTTGCTAAGGCAGTGTGTGAAGAATTGAGTTATCTAAAGTTGGGATTGTATACAGCTCGACACCATTTTGACCCAAAGAATACTTAGATGAATGGTTTAGCTCCCACCATTTTTTATAAGCATTATAACTTGTTGGAAGATTTTTGGATAGATTTGCAGGATGACTATGATGTAAGGAAAAAAAACTATGAAAGGCTTACCATCCCACAAATGATTGAATATGGGGTAGAGGAAGACATTCTTGATACACTATCAGATGATGGTGTATTTTTGGAACTCGGGTATGAAGCATATAATATAGGCACCAAGAACTTGGACCCAAAAAATTAGGATGAGGAAGAGTTCATTGATATTAAGAAAATTTCCAAGATTGTAATGGATAGAAGCATCCAATGGGTGGTCATGAGGATAAAGGAGCCAAAAGATCAATCCTCAAAGAAGAGGAAAGCAGGAGGCACCCAAGGATATAGAAGAACAAAGAGGAGGACAACCCCAAAGGAAAAATTGGAGTATTATCCTCCTAGCTCTGGAGGAGATGTTGATCCAGGAGTACCTACTCAACAAACCCATCAATCACAAGGTGTAGAAAGTACAACAGTTGGAGAAGGAGCCTCATCTCAACCTTCTCTCCTGAAGAATCTACTAAAGAAGTACCTGCAGGTAGCTTCCATGAACAAGCTGAAAAAGATAAGAAAAAGGAGGTTGAGAATCATGATATAGACATTGATTCAGAGGCCACACAATAAGATAATGAGCCTCTTGTGACTGCCTCTATTGAAGATATTGAAGATGTTGGGACCAAACATATCCTAACTCCACAAGACCAATGGAAACTCTTTGAGGATGCAAAAAAGGAGGTTGATGCCAAAGCACAAGTTGATGCACTTGCTAAGCAACAAGAATTGGAAGCTAGAACAAAAAATGAAGAGCTTGCAAGGAAACATAAGGAGAAGGAGGAACTCCTATAGAAACAAAAGGAAAATGAATGGAAAGCTAATGTAGAGGGTGAGAAGTTGGCCCTCCTACAAAAGATTCATGACCTTGAGGAGGAAAAGGCCCAACAAAGGAGAGAAAAGGAAGACCTTGAGGCTAAAGCCAAGGCTATAAAGGATGCTAAAGGGAAAAGAAGAAGAAGAAGAGCTCTTGCTGAAAAGAATAGAGGTAGAAGAATAGGCCAAACATGAACGAGAAGCAACCAAGAGGTGGGAGAGAGTTAAGGAATTGGAAAAGAAAATAAATGATATGTTGGAAGAAAGGAGATTGGAAGAAGAAAGAGAGAAAGCTGAAGCTAATAGGATAGCCAAAGAAATGGTAGAAAAGGAGCAACATCAAGAGGTTAATTCTCAACCTAAGGTAAAACTTTGGAAACCCCTCTCTTCTGCCACTTCTTCTTCACCAAAAGTGGTTACTCCTCCTACTGTGCCAACATTGTTAAAGCTCAACCTGGAGAAGAAATAGATAGTCCATCCCCAACCCCTAAATTAGGATGATATGATGAAAGGAATTGAGAAGGAGAGGCCCAAGAAAAAGGATCAAGTCCTTCATTCCACCAAATTGACAAATGCTAGAGAAATTGTAGCTGAATGTCCCATTCCCATGGTGGACAAGGACAAACAAGAGATGCAGTTGAGTGATTATCAACTGGGCATTGTGAATTTGGGAAGGCCTACAAAGAACCAACAAATGGAGCTAATTGATATTGTAGCATCTTCTACTAAGTCAAGGATGATAAAGGATAAGTATAGGAAGGATGAGCTCGAAGCTCAATTGGATCAATTGCATAAGTTCTTGAAAGACTTATCTTCTCCTATTTCTTTGCAATTTGTTGCTCCTATGACACCAATTTTGTTAAGTAAGAAAGAAGTTGATGACCTTGTTGAAATGAGAAGCAAAGTAGGGATGTTGGACAGATGGATTGATAGGTTGAATCAAGAGGTGGAGGAATTTCTTGTTGAAAGCCATAAGGCTCATGAAATTGCATGGGAATCAGTCAATGACATGACTACATATGTTAGACCCTCTGGAAGCAAGACGAAGAGTATAGGGAATATGTTAAGAAATTGAAAAAAATTAATAAGCTGCCTAAACAAACACTCCTAGAACAATCCATCCTTGAAGAAGGTAATGATGATTTTATTGATAAGACTTTTAACATTATCAAATTTCGGACTTCATTTATTTTTGCACATAGGAATGAAGTGCAACGGGATAGGAAAGATTTGACAGATCAAATTGTGGAGTTAGAGGCAATTATAACCATGATTGTGAATGAAGATGTCCTTGTAAAGGATGGTTTCCCTCTTGATGAACTAAGGAACAAATGGGATAATAGATTGTAGGAGGTAGTTCAGAGGGGAGATGATGGTGATGATTTGTTAATTGATAAGTTTATGGATATAAAGGAGGTAGTGAATATTGCTCGGAAGGAGCTTGCTAAGTTGGATGATATGCAAAAATTCACCTCTGCTTAATTGAAAAGAATAAAATTTGAAGACAGTTTGGTAGATGGGCCGGATGTGGATATACTTAAACAAACTTGTATTGGACATTTATGATGAATACCTACCTGAACATAAGACAGGGGAATGAAGTGGCTATAAAATATTCTTTTTGGATGAAGCATCAAGTGGCACGGCCAGTTGGGCAGCTCTCTCCTACTTTTTAGGATCATAACACAAGCTCAACTAAGGATCCCCAACAGTTCAATCTCCTCCCTTTACCTACAAATTTTTGATAAAGATTCATTAGTTGTTAACTAAAGATCATAATAGGTAGTTGCCTCATTCAGCTCCAGTTACTCCTTGATTTGTGGATCTTCATTTTTGATGAGAGGAATTAGTGCTAAATTTTCTATATGTAGAATTTCTCTCCATATTGTAAAGGTCGGTTGGTTGAAGAAAGGATTGGCTTCCTAAAGAGAGATTTAGGATAATTTTTACAGTTCTTAGAAGCTTTTACAGTTTTATGCAAAGATACTTAGACATTTTTACAAGTTCTTCAATATAGTTTATGTTATTTCCAGAATGAGTTTTAATGGTAATGTTGGTGAACAATAGTCATTCATATGCCAGTGAATGTTGTGCATAAATGTCTCTTATTTGATGAAATTCAATAGAAGATTCTGAATTTGAGGCTATTTTCATTAAGTTCTCTGTGAATGAGATCTCTTTGTGTTTATTGATCTATGAATTTTAGTAATGAGCTGGTGATATATTCCTGTTTGATTTTGAAAGTTTAGTGATGATGAATGATTGTATGTCTTGAATTTGTACTATGAATGAATGCAATGGTATAGATTGTTCTGTGGATTGTATCATTTTATGGTTTTAGTTATTTGAAAGAAATGCTCATTATGAAGTTTGTATGTCTAAATTAAAGGAAATTTGTGTTTATGCTTTGTTGTTTTGAGCTATGTTCTATCTTTTGATGTTTATTTACACCCCCCAAACGTTAGATTAATTTGTACTACATAGGCCACTGAATGAAAGAAGCATAGTTGAGAACCAACTATAGAGAACTTGGAAGATTGGTAGATTTAGGTTATTTATCTTTTTCAGGAGAGATAGAGTAGAAATATTTTGTTTTAACGTTGTTGTGTTACATTGACCATCAACATGAAGTATGTTCGTGTTACCCTTTTCCATTGATTTCAAAGGGGGAGAAAGTGATGTCTAAGAACATAATGAGATAAAAGAAGTCTGAAATGTAAGAAATTTCCAAGTAAGGCAAAGTGCTACTTGATGTAGGGTTTCTTTTGTTGTTGATGACTTTTTAGAGCTGGTGTTGCCATCAATGACAAAGGGGGAGATTGTTGGAGATTGTTGCACTATGTTGTCATAATGTCAACCTATTTCAACCTCTAGTTTTTTTGTGATGGGAAGGTGCTTTTGGTGTTGAGCAAGTGTTGCTAATGCAACCGGTTCACTTGGTTTCCAAGTACTTTTGAGAAAATTTGAATAGAGAGTGTACAAGGTAATAGAGTATTGTTTTGTATTCTGCTCCAAATTTATTCATGGTTGAAGATGTACTTATGAAATTTGGATGTGATGTTAAGAGGTGTTTAGAGGTGTTATATCCATAGTTTTAGGTTTTGGATTGTGCAACAGTGGAAGATGTGTCTAACAGTGTGTTGCCTATGAAAAAGGTTGTCTAGGAGAAATGGAATTTCTTTGCATTTCTCTGTGTTAAAGTTGCTTGTCTTGTGGATTTGGGAGCATGCTAATATTTTCTATATCTACCTTCCCTTAGGGATTTTGGTGTTAAGTTGTTTTGCAAGGTTGGCTAGTGAGTTGTATGTCTATGGTAGTATGGCTGGTTGCATAGGATGATATTATTTTCAATTGCAGGTGGCTGCAATAGTATTTTTGAATATTCTGATGGTGTTGGAATATTTTGGGAAGTTGTGTGATGTTGCTTCATGTTCTACAAGGTATTTTTAGACCTAGAGAAGTGTGAATGTGATTATTTGTTAGTGTTAATGTAGGTTTGGATGACTTGGTGTGCCAACATTGATTGCAAAGATGGTTTGTAGTTTTTGGAAGTATGGTGTAGATTTAGGTCCTAGTTAATCCTTGGTTTGGTCTACCTTCACTTATTTCCATCGCAAAAGTGTTTGGTGCCAAATCTATTTGGTGGTTGCACATTTGAGGTGCATACATTTCATTGAAGCTGACTTGGAGAAGTGTGTGGTGTGTTGTGTGATGCAAAATGATGTGGATGTGATAAGGTGTTGTGATCCAAGTGCAAGCTAAAATGGCTAAGGCTACTAGAAGTAGTGAGTAGGTGTCTACTTTTTTAGTGTACCTGAAGTTGTTGGAGGTAGTGAGCCGAAGGTTGTGGATGGTGTAGAGTTGTTTTGGATCTTCCCATTGATCCAAGGTAGTGAACCTCCTTGTAATAGTCTTATTATATTCTCTTCTATTATGGATAGTGAGTCATTTGGTCAATGAGCCCTTGGCAGTGATCCATTCTTTTCTTTTGGGAAGTGAGCCTTTTGTAATCAATGTTTTTATTCATATATAATTGAGTTAATCCTCACCATGGTTTTTCCCTAATTAGGGTTTTCCACATAAATCTAGTGTTCTATTGTGTATGGTTGTTGATATGTTGATGTATCACTTGTTTACATTCATGATAATGCTTAATAAGGATTTGAAGATTCATGAGGGTTTCAATGTTTTAATGTACAACTTATTCACCCCCCTCTCAGTTGTCCTATGTTTCTAACATGGCTATACCCCCTTCAAATCCTAATAGAGATTATTTTTCTAAGGGGAATAACTTTCACATAAGGTATTTGATTTTCAACCTCCAATGTCATTAGAAATTTATCTTTGAGCATTATATAGTGGTACAACTTTTTCTTATAGATTTAACTATTTTTGTTATATTTTGGTTTCATGAAGTTAGACATTGGTCTTGAATAGTTAATTGGTCTTAGCTTTCGTACAAAGCTAGTTTTTTATTTTGAATAGGTAATGTATAACATTTATAGTGTACTCCACAATGGATTAGGTGGATTTTCACTTGGATGAGTAGGGAGAGGATAGTGCTTGTTTAATAACTTGTAGGAGATTGAGATTAAGGGTATAATCTATGAGAATATGGAGGAATTGGAAGGTGAAAACTTGTAGGAGTGTATGATTTTATTAGGTGCTAATTTTTGGGTGCTTTTAGCTCATGGTTTTGTAAATAAAATTTGATGGTTTCATGTATAGTATCTCTATATATTAGGTTATTGATATGGAGATTGTGTGTTAAAGTCTTATAGATATTGAGTTGCCTCTAGGTCTCTGGTTGGTGATACTCCTATGAAAATATTTCTCTACAAGTATATTGTAGTATTGTTAATTTTTTTTAATAATATATTTGGTATATTTTGGAGTGTGACTTTTTTCTCCCACAAGATTTTTCCCCCATATAAATCACTATATTGTGGTATGCATGATATTCATGTTTAGTTTTTATATTTTGTAAAGATTTGATTTTTTTGCATAACCCTCCTATCAAGATTAGTGTAGGAAGTTGTTTTGCTACCTTAGCTTCCTTACAACATAGGAAATAATAAATTAATGAGATGCCATAATATGGATGGATAGGAAACCCAAATAAAAATAGGTTCCTTTTAATGAAATGCTATTGTCCTCATTCTAGGAAAGAATGTCTACTCTAGAATAAAAATTGAATGCCCAACTAGAGAAGTGGAACTAGGAAAGGGAATAATTTGAACTGTGTTCAAAACTAAAGAATATGAGCATATGAAATTAGTTATATCAAATAGGTAGTATAAATCCCCTAATGAATCCTCCAAATTAGAAATGTGAGACTCCAAAAACAAGGATGAAATGTATAATAAATAGGAATCCAAATAAGGTGGATCTAGAAGAATGAAATTGTCTTATTTCAAATAATTAATGGAGGCTCTCGAAGAAGCAACACTAGAATCTAAAGTACCAATAAGTGATGAAGATGTGATATCAATAGAATGAGAAGGAGAAATAGTATACACTATAGTTGAATCATTAGAATATTCAAGACCTTCAATTTATCTAAGCTCATCTAAAGTATACAAAAAGAGGAATTCTATAAAGGATGAAGAATAATCAAATGACAATCCTCACCTCAAGAGGAAGCCTAAGAATTTAATCTAGTGTAAGGCTACCTTCCAAAAAACTATCCTTCCTATATGACCTTAAAATATGATTGTAAACTAAAAGATAAAGAAATAAATCAACAAGCATTCACAATTAAAAGATCATAATCAATGAAGCAAATAGATAAAATTAAATAAATGAAATGCAAACCTTCCATACACTAAATGTACAATCAACTTTAGTATAGATCCATTGTTCTCCTCTATTTCACCCTTGGAGAAATTGTGTAATTAGTAACCTTTGCTCTTAGATTTGGAATAAGCACAACATAAAATCACATAGAGAAACAAGTATAGTTTCTCTACACGATTTGAGATGAAAAATAAAGGAGAGGATGGTTCAATTTATATATTTTTAGTGACATTGATCAATGGTCAAGATTAGAAGAGAGATTGAAGAGGATCAACAATGGAGGATTGATGAGAGGAATTGACTAATTATTAACTGATTGTATGCTTTCAAATAACTAATTACATGATTTAGTTAAGAGAATTGAATGAGATGTTAACTAAGACTAATGGTTAGTGGACTGAATTGATTTCTTAGTGGACTTAAAGTGAGTGGGAGTTAAGTGAATATAATTGATGAGTGGACTGAGAGTAAGTTTTAGTCAATAGGTGAGGTGGAATTTACGTGAGTTTTTAATAATTAAATAAATTTAATTATTATTTACATGTGCAAGATTGCATTTAATAAATAAAATAAATAATTTTATTTATTTTGGAAAAAGATAATGTTTGAGAGATAAATGGATTAATTAAATAATTTAAATAATTATTTAATTTTGAAGATGGGAAATAGATAATTAATTAAACAATAATGAATTATTTAATTAATATAGATGAATAGTGGTGAAATAGATATTTTAAAATCTTTGGGTTTATTAACTATGTAATTTTGACATATAGTGGGTTATTTGAAGTTGTTCACAAGTTCGGGGGGTTTTATCATTTTGAAAAAGGTTATAACAGGTTGCTTAGTTTTTTGGGTCAGTCTTAAGGGGTAAATTTTAAACCATCGAAATTGGGTTATTAGTCATGTAACTGAACAAAGTCATAGTTTAACTTCGGGCTATAACTGAAGGTTTTCTTACTGGTTCTTTCCTGCCAATATGCCCTTTAGAACCATTTTTTGTACTATCGTATTTATATATAATATAATATTACAGTGGCATGCCACTTTTGCTCAAATTTTTTTTATAAAAATTCATTTAATTATTAGGATGAAGTGAGAATGATTAATTTAATCAAATTAAAAAATATATTTAATTAAATATTGAAGACATATTATTTAGGTTGAATGATGAAAAATGAATCATTGTGGATGAAAATGTGTTAGTCAAAATTAGGTGTCTACACCTCCTATATACCTACAAATGAAAATTGATAAGAATAAACCACTATAGTAGGTACCCATATCCATTTCCAAATTCTAATCTTGAAGGTTATAGACACTTCTATGCCAACCCTTATTCCCTAATTTTATATAAAAGATACCTCACATTCTTTTGAAACCATTATAGATCATTTTTGTAAATAAACCAACCTCCTCTATTCAATATATACAAGTAATTAAGATTATTATAAATTAAGACACTTACTCCCCATTTTTATCCTATTAAAGAGTACATAAAATAAATGATGTGTCTCAAAAGGCCCCTTCATTTGAATTTACTCTCTCCACTTCACATATTGAACATACAAAAAATTCTACAAAGATATAATAATAGATCATACAAAGGAGTATGATGTTGACATCAAAGAAAAAGAAAAGGAGATAGGGAAATGAAAACCACTAAAAGTAAAAAAACATGAGAATTATGAGAAAGAACACAAAGATAAAATAAAAAGGAAGATGTGGTTGTAGATACAAAGGAAATAAAAGAGGAAGAATTTTGAGATGAAGTTCATAACATCTCTATGGGTAAAGTAGATAAGTTTCTAGATGAATTTAATAAATAATTGAATTAGAAGAAATTACAAGAAGAGAAATCAAATGGAAAGAAGTTGGTGAAAATCAAAGCTAAAAATTCAATACAAATTCTTTTGCTTCAACTTGCTTAAAATCATAAAATTTCATTTGATTAGATGAAAGTATCCTCCCAAGATTATTTTTTTGTATCTTTGGTGTCCAATTAGCTAGATATTAACATCCAAAGACAAATAAGAAAATATATCTAATGACCAAATATTTTTTTAACATTCTTTCTATGTGAGATAGCCCTCGAGAAACAAGAAGAAAAATAATATATCTTTCATTAGTTTATATTTCTCTATATCAATAATATCTTAAATTTATACTCCTATGTTTGGTAGGGATGAATAGGAAATGTTACTAGCTGACTATCAAATAACAAATGTCAACCTAGGAGGAAAATCAATGAGGTAAAATGTCAATCTAGAAGGAAAATCAACGGGGTAAGACATATAGGGCATGTAGACAATAGTGACCACTATTACATATTCAATATGAATAAAATAAAAAATAATAATTAGGAATTTAAAGATAAAATTATTAAATTTATTGCATATATCAAACAATTGATGGGTCCAAGTTGTATACAATGAATGAATCTAATGTGATTCTAATAGTCATAGCCTTGCAAGAGGCCATTGCTTTGGCCTTGCAAGAGGCCATTGCTTTGGAGAAAATGAACTACATCTCCTCATCAATTGAGAAATATATGGAATACTTATATAATAATGGATACAAGGTAATTGATGAAGCTATAAGAATGCATTATAAATTCAAGTTAGATGAGAAAAGAGTAAAAGGATTAATAGAATATTATAAGAAGACTTGACTACTCTTTCCTAAAACTTACCTTACATTGACATGATATCAAAAATCAAATTTAAAACCTTAGTAACGAAGGGGACATTAGAGAAAGAAGACACCAAATGGGTAGATGTATGGATGAAGATTATTAAACTAAGGTTCAAACTGATAGAATGAAGATCTATGAAATTAACTAAGGTCAAGAATGATGTGGTGGATACTATCATCAGCATACAAGAAATAGTTGAAAATACTTTTGAGCACCACTACAATGAAAGAGATGAGTTTAGTGATGTTTAATTCTTGAATAATCACCTAAGGGATGCTATATTCTAGGACTTGTACAATAGCCAATAGCCTTGTATCCTAATTGTTTTGATAATTTGATGTCGATAAAGGCTACTTTTAGATAAATTAAGAAATGTACATCTAAATGGAATTCCTTTATATAAAAAGTATCCTCAAATTATGGTACTCATATTTTTAGATTTAGTTTTATGGATATAATTAACATGAAATCCACAAAATGATCACTTGCCACATTTATGGATTATAGGAAAAGAGATGTTATAAAAAATGAGGTCATTGTTGAAGATATCACTAATGAAGAAGATCTCAAGAAAATATAGATTTAGCATTTGATGAATATACTTTTTCCTATTCTTTCATCTTTTATATTTGTATGAGACCTTATATTTTATAGGATAAGTACTTTGAATAACCATGAAATTACTTCTTTTAATTGTAATTATTTGTAAAATCATGGAAGCTCTAGAAAAAAATCATAAAACTTTTGTCTCTTATGTTCAATTTTAGATTAGAATGTTGTTGATATTGGATAGTAAAGATATTTTTTTCAACTAAAATTTAATACTCTCAAATTGTAGTCATTATATTAAATCAAATTTTAAACATTGAAAGATGTACTAAGGATGTTGTAAAATCTATAAATAGCCAAACATTGTAAGAACTAAAGGAGGTAGTAAAATTATTGATACTAATGTAATTTCTAAATACAAATACAAATGTAATTAATTTCTCTCGTTTAGATTATTATTCCCTTATAGTTTTCAATTTTGAATGCTTCTAATTATTTTGTTCATATAAATTCATGAATATTTGATCAAATGTATGTATGTATTTCATTCACTAGTGTTTTATTGCTTGTAAAATACTTTGTGTGGCCAGTCTTAAAATTTATATTTTATCATACATTGGAATGCTAAATTGATCTATGTTAGTGACTAAATGTTTAAAAGCATTATTTTCATGATTAGTTTTATTCGATGTCAAAGATTTCACCATCCTACATGGAGCTATGATTTTTTTGGCAAAGCAAGGATAGCATATGTTGCATAAATGTCTATTAATTTTATTAATTTTAGAAATGGAGGATCAAACCTTGTTTTTCAATCCATAATCTCTCCTCCCTTTAATATTCATTTTTTTTTATATTAGTGGGTTAGAGTACATTTATTTTAGGAATTAAAGCTTACCAAAATATTCAATAGAATATTTTTTTTAATTCCAATTTACATTTTTAAGTTTCTATTTTATTCATATAGGAAATGTATGTTTGGATTAAAATTTATGAAATATGCATATTTTTATTATTAATCCAATTTTAAGTAATTCTTTTGATTGGAGCATCATTACATTTATTAATTAAATTATCATATATGGTTGCGACCTAGTTACAAATATCTTTAGGTTAAAATGTTTATTTGGAGAGAGTGGTTAACTTATAGAAGAGGTCATATACTTAGTTTTTCAACTAATTTAATAAGTCAATAAAGAAAAAACCATCAACACTTGTCATCAAAAGAAACAAATAGAAAAGAAGTTTTTTTAATTTTTAAAATTGATCCCCATTTACTTGCTAATGATAAAACTAATAATATATAAATTCAATGTTAGGGTTTTCTCCAATGAATATATTCAAGAAAATGTATAATTATTTTGAATCCCCTTTAAGTATTTTCTTATTTTTCATTGAGAGTAATAGATTTTTATAGAGCATGCAAATGATATACAATTATGATTTTCATAGAGAAATAAAGAGAAACTATAGAGTTTCTTACAAATGATCCATAGGTTACAAAGAGTGGTAGGGTTAGAAAATTTATGAGGATATGTAATAAAAATTTATAAGAGGGAGTAGAAGACCCTCACAAATGTAGAAACTATTGTGAAGATAAAGGGAAAGAAGTAGCACTAGACTTTGGGCATGCTTGTTGTTGGTACATTGACATATATCATTTAGAAGTGTAAACCCTCAAAGTTAGTACCCTTTCAATTAAAAGGTAACTTATCTAAGATGAATAAAAATTGATTTATGGTCCCAAACTTATTAAAAGTATACTATCTTTAAAAATGGTAACTAATTATGGAAAATAAAGTATAAAATAAAACATATATCTTAAGGATTTGGACAAATTTCATAAAAAAATAGATTGTTTGAATTTCCCATCATTTCTTAGAACTAATCCTAGCTTGTGTAAAATCCTATAATCTTAAAAGCATAACATTTAAAGAAAAGAGTAAATATAATAAACAAAAGTTATAGTTTATCTCTAAGATAATTAGGAAAATTTTAAACATCCAAGATATGTAAAATATAAGGATATGAACACATATTGGGATATGGATATCCTTGTTAAATTTAAATTCTCGAATGAAATGTGTGCCCACCCCCTCTATCAACACATTTAGTTTATCATTACCTTGAAATTCTTCAAGAATGATACACCAAATCTTTGTAGCATGTAAATTTATATTTTGGGTATAAGGGTGATTGATGAGTTCACTCTATGCATCTTGTAGTGTCCCCCCAGCTTCGACACTTTGTTTTAGTTTGATTCAGCTTGATTGATAGATGCTTTAGTTGATTATGATACTATGATGTTTTTACACTCTGTGGATGATACATTTACATCCTGATTATCTGGTTGTGTTTGTGTGATGATATTGTGATAGACACGTACATGATATGGTTTATTTGCTTAAAAGTTTTATGAGGTTATCATGATGAAATGATTGTTTATGATTTATGTTGCTTGTTAGTTTCAGTGAAGAAGACAGTGTAGCATTACTCATTCGTGAGTACCCTGCTATGCTGCAATTCTTCTTCACAGTGTGTTTTCTGATATAAGTATATATGTTTTAACAATGATATTTCCTGCAGATACAGGTACCGGGTATTAGCTCCACCTACTTGACAGGTCTGAGCATACCCTAATTCAATAAAATTATGTTGATTCAGAGGTGTTGACATGTTCTTGTTGAACCATCATTCTTTGTTGAATGAGTACCTATTTGTTACCCTTTTTGTTGTCTAGTTTGTTTCTGTTGTGTCGTATTTGTCTGTATTGTTTTCTTTGGGAATATAATATTTAAGTTTAATGATTATCTGTTAATATATTTATATCTGATTAAATGCTTATGGTTATGTTTGTGGCTTAATTTATATATTTAAATTAAATAAGTTATTTATTTTAAAGTGAAGGTTAATTGTTTCAAAAGTATTTAATTAAATATAAATTATTTAATTACTTGTGCAAACAAGATTTATGAGGAAATAGATATTTTAAGAGAAGATATTTTCAACATGTTATGAATCTTTGATTGGCAGTTGAAAATATGATTTGATAATAAAAGGGTAAGTTGAACTGATTGATCTATTCTAATGCATAATGAACTATCAGTTAAGATTTCATGATGGAGAGTTAATAGAAATGCATTAAAAACTTTAGGGGTTGCAATTTTTCATTCACCGGAATAATCTGGAAGAATTTTTATGGCAACAGTTCTTGGAAGATTTTGCACGACAATTGTTTTGGAAAATTTTTTATTTTCGATTTTGTTTGTAAGCATAATTTTGAGCTAGATTGTCTTGGATTACTTCGTCAAGACCTGGTGAATTTACGCAATGTTGGCAGAAGCTTTAGAATTCGTTTCAGCTCAGTTCTCAAGATTTACCAAGTTTTCTTCTTTAGATTTTCTCCTTTGGGTTTTTATTGCAAATTCTTGAGTAAGCTTTGTGGAGAAGAATTTCCTTTCCAAACCTATGCACGTAACAGGGATTCAATTAGGAAAAGTATTTTAAAAAAGAAAAGAATAAAGAAAAACAAGGATAAGGAAAACTCTGAGAAATGGGGAAATATTCAACAATTTATCATTAAGCCTTCACTTTGGACAGTAAACTAGGCGTTATGTCATACTGTGGAGATTATACTTTGATTCGCCCAATTTCCTACCGTATCTACTTTCTTTCTGCCACACGGATTAGGCCCAGCCTATAGTCAAATAGTATAATAACCTCTTGTAAGCATTTTGCGTTGATAGTTTTGAGAGTTTAAAAGTTTTATAAATTTATTTAGTGTGATCAATGTCATTCCTTTTTGAAAGTTAATTAACATTATACAGATTTCTATACCATAATCTTATATCCTTAAATGATCAGTTATTTCTTAATTTGTTGAAAATCGAATCCCTGTATACAATAAATATTTGGTTTCTTGTGAAGGTTACAGATTAGTTCAAATCTAATTAGAGTTTTCAATATGTAGAAATTCATTTAATTCTATGTATATTGGCTGGCGAAGTATGCCATGATTTTGGCTAGAATTCTTACTATTCTTTATTCCTTCTTTGTAATCCCTTACGCGGCCTGTAAATCTGATATTTCTTTATTTCTTTTCCTTCTTGATCTTCTTCTAAAATCGGTGTAGATTACTTCTCTTCGATTTCTTTCTGATTACAAATGGTGAGGTAGAATTGAATATGTCTAATTATATCACATTATACCTCCACTACGGATTCGTTTCACCCCCACACCTTCATCTTGCTCCACAACTTTATATTGTCACCGTGTTTTAAGGACCTAGCTATTAATCTTATAATATATATTTTTTCAATTGGTATAAAAGGCGTATCCAGGTTGATACCTGATATTATCTTAAAATCTTTTAAAGATAATAATATTTACTGTTTACACATATCTATGAATTGCTAAGGTTCTATAAGCGCGTCTTGTGTCGCCCTGAAGAACCCTTGTATTGTTAATTTATTAGCTACTTTATCATTTAGGAATTTTGTCAAATATCTTGCAGATTTTAGCGCCAGCCTTTACCCTCATTTCCTGATTTTATGCATGACTTAAATGATCATCTTTCCTGATAATCAATCCCTACTGTATGCATGGTGCTTAATGAATTTCTCTTCTATTATTCCCTTGGTGGTAGATTGTGAATCTTAGCTTGTATTACGCTTTTCTTTGAGATTCTTGTTCCTTTCATTCTAATCATCATGCATCCAGAACTTGTGCATGGTGTGTTTAAGGCTTATCATCAGTTGAGTGTTACTCACTTAAGATAGCGAGCTTCTTTTTGGTGGAAGAATATTATGTACATATTTCTTGCTATATATAGGCATTTGTTATTTTCAACTTAATTCGCAATCAACAGTGATAGAAGGTTGACCTTGTTAGATGGATGAGAACAATTGTATTTTATATAGGAATATTGTATTAGTAAGTGATTTCTGAATAAAAGTAGTTCGATGTCTTTGCATGGCGTACTTACTGCCTTTCATAGTATGATATTTACTTTCTAACCAATACTCTATTCTTTATGGTGCGTTCCTTGCATGGCATCCTAGTTACATGTTTTGTAATTTGATTCTTACTAGAATTGAATAAAACAAATGACTCTTAGACTGCTATTGATACATTTCTTTATATAATAAATTGTATTGATTTTAAATGAGTGATTTATAAATGTAAAGGATTTTTATCATTCGTACTAAATTATAATAATAGATGTATTTTCTTAAAAATTATAAGACATTTAATTATGTCAAAAGATTATGAACTTTTAATTCATGAAGATCGAATGCATGTGTTTGTGGAGTTATGTACATGTTATAATTTAAATGTGTACACATAGTGTTATTGAGTTATATTTCATTTCTTCAAAGGTTAAGGAAGTGAAAATCATATTGTTAAATTTATTACGCTTTAATTTATGTTGCTCAAGTTACAATGATTTTTACTTGGGGGTATAGCTTTGCACTTTTTGTTGTTGTCTAAAGAGGCAATTTAGAGATTATGGTTTGACTCTAGTGAAAGATGTAAACATTTGTGGTTTTTAACTTTGTGCTTGGTATCTACCCCTTGTCTTTTGATGTTAAGTCATGTTATAGAAAGAGTGGCTTGCGGTAGGGGCCGAAATCCTAAGAGGTTGTCTGGGTAACCTATTGTAGGTTATGTAATTCAGTGGAAACCTAGCTAATGTACTAGGGATTGGGTAGAACTAAACATTAACTCAGATAAAAATTTTCCTCACCTACTTTCTTAATGCTCGTTTAGATTGAGAAAAGGCTGAGAAGGCCTGGAATGGCTAGTCACCTATCTTGTCTTCTTGAAAGATAGAACGACTCCACACTAGTTTGCTAGGGTCCGAGAATCGGTAGAGACTGCCAGGGTAACTCTTGGAGAGGGCCGATAGTCTAGGAAGATTCACCAGGGTAACCTATCTCGACAGTGTGATGACACTCTTTTCCTATTACATGAATGTGATCCTTTGTATGGAGTTATCCCTAGTTGTGTTTGTCACTGGGAGTTTATTTGTTATGATTTGATATCGTTTTGTAGTAATGTGTATGTAAGCCACGTAAAAGTAATGTTCTGTCTTCTTGTTTGTGGACCTGTCATTATCTCCTAGCACAGAGGGAGTGGACCTTCAGGTTCCATGTGGTTGGGAGGAAACCGTGCTATACCTTCCTTGGATATTCATGCAATTGAAGGTATGCTTACAGTTGGTTCTAATTACTTCATTGTTCGTGACAGTGGAAGCAGAACGTGTTCATGGATATGGAAGTTAGATATGATGTGATCATTATCCTTATTGTATATTTACCTCTTGTATATATGAGCGTACTCATTGTATCATCATTATGATGTATTGAGATTTATTGGAATCTCACATGATGTAATCCAGACTTATGGTTATCCTATTGTATAAAGTTTTGAAAATGGTATCATTCATGGTTTTTAAATTTGTACTTATGTTTTATGATATAATGTGTTGATTTTATTTATAATGTTTATCTAATGTTGTCTTGGAATACTTAAGGCAGTTATGTAATTAAATCTTCTTTGAAAAAAAAAATTGTTTGATTAATTTGTTCTTTACACTTTGTTTTAATGGAAACCAAGGCAGGGCATTACAAATTTGTATTAGAGCCAAGTTCTAACACTTGGTGCTCTAGTTTTATGAGCCCATTAGGTTGTCTTAGACATTAGATTTGGTTGATGTGTTTTCTTGTTTGTTCTGTTTGTCTTGTAACTAGACTTGTCTTTGAATTTGTGTAGGAGCATGCCTAGACGTCGAGGTAGAGGTCATGGTCGAGGCTGAGGTGGTGGTCGTGGGCCAAATGGCTAGGTTACTCCCCCTCAGAGCTCTCATCAGAGCGAATAGGAAAAATAATTGGGTCCGCAGTTGGAATAGGAAAATGAGGAACAAATTCCAGAACAGTCAGAGGTAGAGGGAGCACAGTTACGCCCTCTATTGGAAGAGGTCCTTGCTC
This sequence comes from Sequoia sempervirens, assembly GCA_007258455.2. Lineage (NCBI taxonomy): Eukaryota > Viridiplantae > Streptophyta > Pinopsida > Cupressales > Cupressaceae > Sequoia > Sequoia sempervirens. The sequence goes on along the minus strand of VDFB02293035.1, from coordinate 50,105 downwards.
GACTTGGACCTAGACAGGAAGTGGAACAGGAGGTGATTAGGGAACGTGATATATCTCTGAGGAGAGTTGATGATACTGTGTAATAGAATGCCATTATTGCTGGTCATATACGATATTTTTTGAGGGCACGCCCTCCTACATTTGATGGCTCTGGTGGTGGTTTAGAAGCAGAAACTTGGTTGATTGATTTGTGGCAATGCTTTGCTATGCATCCCTATGGGAGCAATACCCAAGCTCGTTGCGCAATAATGCATGTTAGAGGCTTTGCCTCTACTTGGTGGAATTTAGAGGAGTAGAAGCTCCATCTGTAGATTGGTGCAATCTCATGGGATATGTTCTTGGAGAGATTCAAAGCATGTTTCTTGTCTGAGCATTAGAGGCAGCAATGTGCGGATGAGTTTCATTATTTACGATAGATGGCTATGTTCGTAGAGCAGTTTGAGCATAGGTTTTATGAGCTCAAACAATATGCAGGGATTGTGGATGATGAGGCGATGTTGGTGTAACATTTCATCAGGGGCTTAAATGCCTGTATTAGCGGAGGAGTTAGAGTCTTTGAGCCGAAGACTATGGAGGTTGCTATGGAGATGACACGTATTGTGGAGGAAAATTTGGCTATGGCATTGGGTGGACATACAAGAGTTCTGATAGGTAGTGCTCCTATTTCAGGTTTTGGTCCGCGAGGTGGTCAGATACAGACAAGTGGTTCCTCTCAGAACCAACAAGAACCTGCTAAGGGTGGACAACAACAGCAGCATAATCCACAAAAGAATAAGAATTCACAGTTTTAGCAGGGTAATAATTCACAATCTAGAAAGAACCATAATTGGTGGCACAATAAGCACAATTGATAGGATCAGCCAGCTCAGAGTGCACAGTCTACAGTGAGTAGAGGCAACTTTTAGCAATCCAATGCACCTTCGGGTGGCAGAGGGTTTGGCAGAGGTATTGGTCGTTTCTCATGTGGTTAGTAGGGTCACATTGCTAGGCAGTGTCCTATGCGAGGTACTTCAGGATTTGGATAGTGACTGATAGCTTCAAAGCTGATAGTTGGAGATGTAGGCTGTTCACATACAATTTTTTTAGTGGTAAATAACCGCTAGGCAGATCATCAGAACACTGTGGTTGAGTCATCAGGTCAGTTACATGGTACCAATGTTACTATTCTTTTTTATTTTGGAGCTACTGATTCATTTATTTCACCTACTATTGTTGAGCGATGTGGACTTGTGGCAGTAAAGCAAGGCGATCGGTGGCATGTAGAATTTTCTTCTGGGGAAAAGGTAGCAGTAGAATCTCTTGTACGTAATTGTGAACTTAATATTGGATTGTTAACTACCTTTGTAGATCTTCGAGTCACACCTCTAGGTTCATATGACATTGTTTTGGGAATGGATTGGTTAGAATCTCATCATCCAGTGATTGGCTGTCGATAAAAGACAGTACACTGTATTGATGATTTTGGTATAGAGGTTGAAATGTTTGGTGTTCAGAGACCCATCTCTTTGCGGATAATTTTTGCTAAGCAGTTGAAGAGATGCCTTCATTAGGGATGTAAGTTATTTGCGACAACAGTTAATGACTTGGATTTTGGGGAGAGTCAAGAGATATCACTCGATGATCACCCTATTTTTAGGGAATTCTCTAATGTTTTTCTTAGTGATATTCCTGGTATGCCACCAAAGCGTGACATAGCTTTTAGAGTTGACCTAGTTCCTGGAGCTGAGCCCATATCACGAGCCCCTTATAGAATGACTACACAGTAATTGGAAGAGCTTCGTATTCAGTTGGAGGAACTCTTGGAAAAGGGTTTTATTCATCTGAGTGTTTCCCCTTGGGGAGCACCTGTCATCTTCGTGAAGAAGAAGGATGGATCTCTCAGATTGTGCATTGATTATCGTTAATTGAACAAAGTGATGATTAAGAATCGATATCCTTTACCCAGAATCGATGATCTTTTTTATTAGATTAAGGGATCAAATGTGTTCTCTAAGATTGACTTGAAATCAGGTTACCATCAGTTGTGTATTGTAGAAGCTGATATTCATAAAATGACATTTTGAACTTGATATAGGCACTACGAGTTCACAATAGTACCGTTTGGGTTAACGAATGCACCATCAGTTTTCATGAGTTTAATGAACGGTGTATTTCGCACCTATCTTGATCATTTCGTTCTCGTGTTTCTCGATGATATTTTGATCTATTCAAGAAATATGAAGGAGCATGAAGAGCATTTGAGACGGGTATTGCAGTGTTTGAGGGAGAATCAATTGTATGCAAACTTGAAGAAATGTGAATTCTTTCAAACCGAGGTGAAATGTCTTGGTCATGTGATTTCTGGAAATGGTATAGCTGTGGATCTTGCAAAGATCCAAGCTATTATTGATTGGCCCCTGCCTACTAATGTTGCTGAGGTTCATAGTTTTATGGGTCTTGCTAGATACTACAAATGGTTTGTTAAGAGGTTTTCTAGGATTGGAAACCCCATTACTTCTCTTCAGAGGAAGGGGAAGAAATTTATTTGGACAGATCAATGTCAGTTGGCTTTTAGATACTTAAGGATAAGTTGACTAGTGAGCCTATCTTAGCAGTTCCTGATCCTGCTAAGGATTTTGTTGTTTGTATTGATGCTTCTTTGGAGGGTTTAGGAGTTGTACTAATGCAGGATGGACGTGTGATCGCTTATGAGTCTCGCAAACTCAAGGATCATGAACAAAATTACCCCACTAATGATTTAGAGCTTGCTGCAGTGGTTCATGCTTTGGTTTGATGGAGATATTTCTTGTTGGGGCACCGATTTAAACTTCATTGTGATCACCGTAGTTTGCAATATATATTCACACAACCTAATTTGAATGCTAGGTAGAGACGGTGGATGGAGTTCCTATGTGAATATGATTTTGAGGTGAGATATGTTCAGGGAAAGGAGAATGTAGTGGCAGATGCTCTCAGTCGGCGAAGACATGAGATTTCTACTGTGACACTGGGAGTAGAGTTGAGGAGCCAAATTTTGGTAGCACTTCCTACTAATAGATTGTATTAGGAAGTGAAGATGGAGATTGAGTCAGATAGACCCTTGGAAGGAAGATTTTTAGGATATACTCTTGAGTTAGATGGCTTGTTGCGACATCTGGGTCGTATCTATGTACCACTTGTGAAAGATCTTCGCACTCTAATTTTGACAGAGGCACATCGAGCACCATATTCAACTCATCCTGGTGTTAAGAAGATGCATGCGGATCTTCGACAGTTGTACTTTTGGCCTAGTATGAAGCGTGACATTGCTTATTTTGTTTTGAGATGTCTTGAGTGCTAGAGAGTTAAGGCTGAGCATCAACATCCTGCCGGTTTATTACAGCCACATCTCATTCCTAAATGGAAATGGGATATTATATCAGTTGATTTTATTGTTGGATTACCTATGTCATCATGTCGACATGATGCCATCATGGTTACTGTTGACAGATTGACAAAGGTAGCACATTTTTCTCCAGTTTCGATCATTCTACAATGCTTCCTCTGTGGCCAAAATATTCATGGAGGATATTGTTTGCTTGCATGGGATTCCTCATAGAATAATTTCAGATAGGGATCTTGTACTTACATCAGCCTTATGGACATCATTACAACATGCTTTAGGTACAATGTTGAACTTCAATTCAGCCTATCATCCTGAGACTGATGGTCAGACAAAGAGAGTTAATTAGATTCTCAAAGATATGCTCAAAATGTATGTGATGGATCGACAATCACATTGGGAGGACTATTTATAGTTAGTGGAATTTTCCTATAATAATGGGTATCAAAGTTCCATAGGTATGCCTCCTTTTTAGGAACTATATGGATGTCCTTGTCGTACCCCTTTGAGTTGGGATCGACTTGAGGATAGAGTTCTACTCAGTCTTGAGATGCTATGTGATATGGAGTAGCAGGTTGATCGCATCAGAGAGAATTTGATAGCGGCACAAGATAGATAGAAAAAGTATCCCAATGCACATAGAGTGGATCAATAGTTTTTAGTTGGTGACAGGGTTTTTCTTCGAGTGCGACTATGCAAGAGTCCAATCTGTTATGGAAAAGGCTCTAAGCTTGCGCCTCGATTTGTTGGACCATTTGAGATTCTAGAGAGGATTGGTCATGTGGCATATTGACTTGCTTTACCGCCTAGTTTATCATGCATTCATGATGTCTTTCATGTATCAATTCTTAGACCTTATCATCCTGACATTTCACATGTGCTCGATTGGAATGTGTTACAGGTAGAGGATAGGAAACTGGCTTTGGAGCCCATGGGCATTCTTCAGCATTGGAAGCTCACCCTCAGGGGTCGAGATGTTGATTAGGTGAGGGTCCAATGGGACCCTAGTGATGAGGCATCAACTACTTGGGAGGATGCTATACACATGTATGAGCTTTATCCTTATCTATTTGCAGGCTTCCAGGAGTAAGCCTTATCCTAGGGGGGGAGGATGTAGTGTCCCCCCAGTTTCGACACTTTGTTTTAGTTTGATTCAGCTTGATTGATAGATGCTTTAGTTGATTATGATACTATGTTTTTTTTACACTCTATGGATGATACATTGCCATCCTGGTTATCTGGTTGTGTTTGTGTGATGATACCGTGATAGACACGTACATGATATGGTTTATTTGCTTAAATTTTTTATGAGGTTATCATGATGAAATGATTGTTTATGATTTATGTTGCTTGTCAGTTTCGGTGAAGAAGACAGTGTAGCATTACTCATTCGTGAGTACTCTACTACGTTGCAATTCTTCTTCACGGTGTGTTTTCTGATATAAGTATATATGTTTTAACAGTGATGTTTCTTGCAGATACAGGTACTGGGTATTGGTTCCACCTACTTGATAGGTCTAAGCGTACCCTAATTCAATAAAATTATGTTGATTCAGAGGTGTTGATAGGTCCTTGTTGAACCATCATTCTTTGTTGAATGAGTACCTATTTGTTACCCTTTTTGTTGTCTAGTTTGTTTCTGTTATGTTGTATTTGTCTGTATTTTTTTTTTTGGGAATCTAATATTTAAGTTTAATGAGGAAATAGATATTTAAGAGAATATATTTTCAACATGTTATGAATCTTTGATTGGCAGTTGAAAATATGATTTGATATTAAAAGGGTAAGTTGAATTGATTGATATATTTTGAATGCATAATGAACTATCAGTTAAGATTTCATGATGGAGAGTTAATAGAGATGCATTAAAAGCTTTAGGGGTTGCAATTTTTCATTCACGGGAATAATCTGGAAGAATTTTTATGGCAACAGTTCTTGGAAGATTTTGCACGACAGTTGTTTTGGAAAAACTTTTATTTTAGATTTTCTTTGTAAGCATAATTTTGAGTTGGATTGTCTTGGATTACTTCGTCAAGATCTAGTGAATTTACGCAGCGTTGGCAGAAGCTTCAAAATTCATTTAAGCTAAGTTCTTAAGATTTACCAAGTTTTCTTCTTTAGATTTTCCTTTGGGTTTTTATTGCAAATTCTTGAGTAAGCTTTGTGGAGAAGAATTTCCTTTCTAAACTTGCACACGTAACAGGGATTCAATTAGGAAAAGTATTTAAAAAAAAAAGAAAGAATAAAGTAGAACAAGGATAAGGAAAACTCTGAGAAATGGGGAAATATTCAACAATTTATCATTAAGCCTTCACTTTGGACAGTAAACTAGGCATTATGTCATGTTGTGGAGATTATACTTTGATTCGCCCAATTTCCTACCATATCTACTTTTTTTCTACCATACGGCTTAGGCCCAACCTATAGTCAAATAGTATAATAACCTCTTGTAAGTAGTGTGTTGATAGTTTTGAGAGTTTAAAAGTTTTATAAATTTATTTACTGTGATCAGCATCATTCCTTTTTGATAGTTAATTAACATTATATAGATTTCTATACCATAATCTTATATTCTTAAATGATCAACTATTTCTTAATTTTTTGAAAATCGAATCCCTATATACAATAAATATTTAGTTTCTTGTGAAGGTTACAAATTAGTTCAGATCTAATTAGAGTTTTCAATCTTTAGAAATTCATTTAATTCTATGTATATTGGCCAGCGAAATATGCCATGATTTCGGCTAGAATTCTTACTATTCTTTATTCCTTCTTTGTAATCCCTTATGTGGCCTGTAAATATGATATTTCTTTATTTTTTTTCCTTCTTGATCTTCTAGTGAAATCGGTGTAGATTACTTCTCTTCGATTTCTTTCTAATTACAAATGTTGAGGTAGAATTGAATATGTCCGATTATATCACATTATACCTCCACTACGAATTCATTTCACCCCCACGCCTTCATCTTTCTCCACAACTTTATATTGTCACTGTGTTTTAAGGAGCTAGCTATTAATCTTATAATATATATATTTTCAATTGGTATAAAAGGCGTATCCAGGTTGATACCTGAGATTATCTTAAAATATTTTAAAGATAATAATATTTATTGTTTACACATATCTGTGAATTGCTGAGGTTCTATATGTGCGCCTTGTGTCACCCTAAAGAACTCTTGTCTTGTTAATTTATTAGCTGTTATCATTTAGGAATTTTGTCAAATATCTTGCAGATTTTAGCACCGGCCTTTACCCTCATTTTTTGATTTTATGCATGACTTAAATGATCATCTTTCCTGATAATCAATCCCTACTATATGCATGGTGCTTAATGAATTTCTCTTCTATTATTCCCTTGGCGGTAGAATACAAATCTTAGCTTGTATTACGCTTTTCTTTGAGATTCCTGTTCCTTTCATTCTAATCATCATGCGTCCAGAACTTGTGCATGGTGTGTTTGACACTTATCATCAATTGAGTGTTACTCACTTAAGATAGTGAGCTTCTTGTTGGTGGAAGAATATTATGTACATATGTCTTGCTATATATAGGCATTTGTTATTTTCAACTTAATTTGCAAGCAACGGTGATAGAAGGTTGACCTTGTTAGATGGATGAGAATGATTATATTTTATATAGGAGTATTGTTTTAGTAATTGATTTCTGAATAAAAGTAGTTCGATGTCTTTGCATGGCGTACTTATTGCCTTTCATAGTATGATATTTACTTTTTAACCAATACTCTATTCTTTATGGTGTGTTCCTTGCATGGCATCCTAGTTACATGTTTTGTAATTTGATTCTTACTAGAATTTAATAAAACAAATGACTCTTAGATTTCTATTGATACATTTCTTTATATAATAAATTGTATTGATTTTAAATGAGTGATTTATAAATGTAAAGGATTTTTATCATTCGTACTGAATTATAATAATAGATGTATTTTCTTAAAAATTATAAGACATTTAATTATGTCAAAAGATTATGAACTTTTAATTCATGAAGATCAAATGCATGTGTTTGTGGAGTTATGTACATGTTATAATTTAAATGTGTACACATAGTGTTATTGAGTTATATTTCATTTCTTCAAAAGTTAAAGAAGTGAAAATCGTATTGTTAAGTTTATTACGCTTTAATTTATGTTGCTCAAGTTACAATGATTTTTACTTGGGGGTATAGCTTTGCACTTTTTGTTGTTGTCTAAAGAGGCAATTTAGAGATTATGGTTTGACTCTAGTGAAAGATGTAAACATTTGTTGTTTTGAACTTTGTGCTTGGTAGCTACCCCTTGTCTTTTGATGCTGAGTCATGTTATAGAAAGAGTGGTTTGCGGTAGGGGCCAAAATCCTATGAGGTTGTCTGGGTAACCTATCGTAGGTTATGTAATTCATTGGAAACCTAACTAATGTACTAGGGGTTGGGTTGAACTAAACATTAACTCAGATAAAAATTTTCCTCGCCTACTTTCTTAATGCTCGTTTAGATTGAGAAAAGGCTGAGAAGGCCTGGAATGGCTAGTCACCTATCTTGTCTTCTTGAAAGATAGAATGACTCCACACTAGTTTTCTTAGGGGCAGAGAATCGGTAGAGACTGCTAGGGTAACTCTTAGAGAGGGCCGGTAGTCTAGGAAGATTCACTAGGGTAACCTATCCCGACAGTGTGATGACACTCTTTTCCTATTACATGAATGTGATCCTTTGTATGGAGTTATCCCTAGTTGTGTTTGTCACTGGGAGTTTATTTGTTATGATTTGATATCGTTTTGTCGTAATGTGTATGTAAGCCACGTAAAAGTAATGTTATGTCTTCTTGTTTGTGGACCTATCATTATCTCCTAGCACGGAGGGAGTGGACCTTCGGGTTCCTTGTGGTTGGGAGGAAATCGTGCTATACTTTCCTTGGATATTCATGTAGTTGAAGCTATACTTAGAACTAGTTCCAATTACTTCATTGTTCATGATAGTGGAAGTGGAACGTGTTCGTGGATATGGAAGTTAGATATGATGTGATCATTATCCTCATTGTATATTTACCTCTTGTATATGAGCGTACTCATTGTATCATCATTAAGATGTATTGAGATTTATTGGAATCTCACATGATGTAATCTAGACTTATGGTTATCCGATTGTATAAAGTTTTGAAAACTGTATCATTCATGGTTTTTAAATTTGTACTTATGTTTTATGATATAATGTGTTGATTTTATTTATAATTTTTATGTAACGTTGTCTTGGAATCCTTAAGGCAGCTATGTAATTAAATCTTCTTTTATTAAAAAAAAAAATCGGTTAATTTGTTCTTTACGCTTTGTTTTAATGGAAACCAAGGCGGGGCGTTACACATCTATCCATAGCTAATAAGCTAAATATAAATATAAAGGCTTGAGTCTATGAAGATTGGTTTTGCTAAGGGTATTGAAGACTAAACCATTCATAGTTCTCTAATTTCAGTTGTAGCAATGTTTTAAAAAAGTTCCTTCCTAATCCATATTATTCTTCACAGAAGTGAAAATCTCTAGATGAAGTTGAATTGAACACACCAAAAAATGGACCAATAACATTTTGGGTACCTACCCTATATAAGACTCATTCTATTATGGTTTTGTAAAAATTCACCAAACATTGTGCTAATCATAGGAGGAATCCCTCTTAAGGATTTCTAACGAAATTATACAAATAATTAATTTAGGATTTAGAGTTAGTTTTTTTTTTAAATAATGTGATTATTAGGCTACATGTCTTCTCTAGGTAGATCTATAGGCTCACTAGTTCCCTCTATCTAATAGACTCTTCCCTTGTAATTTTTTATACATGTGGATACCATTGATACCATTTTTAGTAATGGTAGATGAAGAGAAGATTAATATTCAATGACACTTACAAAAATATATGTATGGTTAAAGGTATTCAATAGAGAATCTTGAAGCCAAAGTATAAAACTTCCAATTAGAACTAATTGAAAATGGATGGAATTGTGATCTTACGGGCTATTTTATCAAATAGATTTTAGAATATTGGCAGCAACATGGGGAAATTTTCACATGATTTTGGGCCTCTAATTGAGGCAACGATAAATACCAAAGAAGAGTAAAAGTTTTATGTTCACTTCAAGAAAACTTATTAGCATAAGTGAATTTTATTATTTCTAACTAAAGTCAATTTTGGTCAAACATATGTTCTAGCTAGACTCATTTTAGATAAATGAGATATGGGAAACAAGTTTTCCAACTAGAGGTTACCACTAAATACATATGTAGAATCTCTTTAAGGCCAAATAAATTATTCAAAAAACTTGTTTTCAAAACTCATGTACTCATGTACATAATATTTTTTTTAAAATATAAAAGTTCCCTTTTGTGGTTCTATAAATTTAATTTTTTTAAATATATTTTTTAATAATTTTATTATTGTTTATATTTTATATTTTATTTTTAGTAAAAGTAGGTCATCATAACAAAAATATAAGGTTGATTTCCTTATCAAGAAAAAATACTAAGATTTATTTAAAAAATTGATGCACTTGAGAAGATATTCCATGTCAAGATAAAAAAAAAAATCTATTTTGGATAGAAAATTAAGACAAAATTTGACATCCAATTGAAATAGTTGTGCTTTCTATACATACAAATTTTAATACTTATTCAAAAAATATATTTATCAAAATGACTCTATACACCACTTAGTAGAATGGAGTTGTGGAGAGGATGAACAAGATGTTGATGGAGAGGCCTAGGATTATGTTGAGTGGAGCTAGCCTTGAAAAAAAGTGGGTTGAAGTTGTAGCCACTGCTTGCTATCTAATCAACAGATATTCTACATTAGCGCTTGTTGATAATACAACCATCAAGATGTGGTAAGGTAAGGATCCTTCATTGATACATCTCAAAGTATTTGGTTGCAAGTAATATGCACATGTGTTGAATGAGAAGATGTAAAATTTGGAGAACAAGGTAATTAAGTTTATCTCATTGGTTATGGTGTCAATGTGAAAGGGTGTAATCTTTGGGATCCAATGGAAAAGAAGATTATATATAGTAGAAGTGTGATTTTCAAAGAGTTGAAACCTTCTTTTATTTTTCTATAGCTAGAGAAAGAAGAGAAGGAAAAAGATGTAGTTCATGTTCCACCTAATTTGATGAAAAATGAACATGTACACCTGTTGGACTTGATGATGAGGAGAGATCTAGCATCTTGAAAAAATTTAAAGAATAATAAAAAAACTTAAATTAAACCATTTAGGAGGTCCACATGAGTTAGGCAACAATTGAAAATGTTTGGTTATTCATTGTTGGATTCTAGTTACATACATTTTTGTTTTGATTGTTGACACCGATGAACCTAGGACCATGAAAGAGGTTATGGGTATGAGTGATGTAGATTCTTGAATGAAAGCCATGGATAAAGAGATGTTTGCATTGAAGAAAAATGACACATGGGATTTGGTACCTTTTTATGAAGGACATAAACTCATTGGTTGTAAATGGGTGTTCAAGAAAAAGTGTGGTCCTAATGATAATGTTGAGAAGCATATTTAGCATGGTTGATCATGAAGAGGTATTCTCAAGTGGAATAAATTGATTATAGTGAAATATTCTCTCCTATTGCGAGGATAACATCCGATTAGTTAGATTGTTATCACTTGTTGCAACTTATGACTTAGAATTTGAGTAGATGGATGTGAAGACAACATTCCTTTATGGTGATTTGAAGGAGGAAATTTATGTCACAACCAAAGTGTAATGCCCCGTCTTATAACCTAAAGAATGTTGCAATTGTGTATAAAAGTGAAATAATTTTTTTTTTAAAGTAATAATATTAAGTTAATGAGTTGCATACATTCACTAAGTTACGTGACATTACACTACTTGAGTTTCCATAGATGACTTTAGTATTTCGCATTGCTTATATTTAATTAATCATAAACATTAAAAATAAACATTGCATACCATTGAATTCCATTCATGAAAGTATAAAGTACAAATATGATTCTTACATTGCATTTGAATTAACATTACAATACTCATTCATCTGATGAGGTAGATCAATAATAGTTACAATTACATTTTACAAATGTTCACCTCATAAACAATTGATGGAAGTTACAATACAAGTTTTCAAATAATGCAATAAAGAAAGTACACATATGTATCCAAGTACGAGCTCTCCATCCATGAAGCTCTTGTTGCCATGATCATAAACTGGGGACCCAACGGAGTAAGGTGCACGTTCCACCCAACCATGTGGTACCCGTAGGTCCACCCCCCGTGCTAGGAGATAGTAATATGGTTACCTAGACATAATCCTATTAACCCTAGACACAAGGACATAACTAACTGATGGTTACATTGCTTCCAGATTTAAGACAATCGAATGTGCTAAATACACAAGGTAGACTGTTATTTTAGGAGTGTCATCACAATGTTGCAAAGGTTACCCTAGTGTTTCTTCCTAGGTTCTGGCCCCCAACTTTGGTTACCCTGGTAACCTCTTATGAAAACTAGCCCCATTTGCAAAACTATTGCGAAATCGAATATCTTTTAAGGTAACAAGATATTGATTTGCCATTCCAGGCCTTCTCATCTTATACTCAAGACTAAACTAGCTCAAGAGTCCATAAGTGAGGCATAATCATCTTATTAAGGATTTTAATCTAACTACTGTGTTATTTAGTTATCACTGACTTACTAACTCTTTGTAAGTTACCCTGACACCACTTTGTGTGCCGGCCCTTACACAGAGCCACTCCCCTAAACATAACAATGAATCTAAGTTTTCTTGACTAAGGTAGACAAGGTGCACAAAATTCAATCACATAATAACAAATGACCCACAACGGTCATTAAATCTTTTATTCATAAACCAGGTATCAAAAACACCATATTCTAACACGTGCACAACCCTAGTCAACTCAAGAAATGCATTTGAACAATAACATCACCCTTTCTATACAAATCGTTCTGGAAGACTTATACATCTAAGACTTTCCCAATTTGCCCAATTAGAAACACGACTAAAGCAAATCAAGAAAAATAAACGTCTACCATTCGGATTTACTAAATCCAATCATTCAAAAGAATTAGTAAGAAATTATAACAACTTAAATACAATTCTTTTCTCAAACAATAAAGGAAATATCATTTAATTCTAATTTTAACTTTTACAACTTCACTTATCAATTTCTATCAAATTTCCTTTTAAAACCTTACTGTTATAAATTAAACTGATAACATTTCTAACATAAATTTATACTCAAAAGAAAAGAAAAAAATTTAAAAACTTAAATAAATATAAATTAAAAAGAAAATTGTTTAAATAAATATAAATTATATATATATATATATTTATATATGAATAAGTATTATTAATTATTGAAACCCTAAATCAAAATTTATATTCGAATTAATAAATATTCAAAATTCATCTAATGATTGTTTAACCCGCACACAGAGATTACATGACAATATTTTCACAGTCGCGGGCTGCTTTAACAGACCGTAGCCCTCCCCGTATGAGGAGGTGGCTGTGTGATAGTCGCGCGCTGCCTGTGAGGGCAGCACCGGTTGACTCCACAGCCATCGCCCCATATGGGGGCGGCTGTGGGGTAGCCCCGCGGCCCCCAACATTTTCCCTTCTATAATTTAAAATACTAACAATACAAACGAAAATTCTGTTAAACCCTGTGTTTCACTGGTAATAACATTCTCCATTAAAAATAAACAAAACTTCATTCCCATAACTTCGTCCGTACGGCGACGGTGATTTTAATAAATATATACATATAAATAAAAACATATATTCCTTTCACAATTCAATTTATATAAGATAAATATATATATATATTCAAATTCATCAGGATTTTCATCTAGTGAATTTAACAAAATTCTACAGAGATTTATTTGGAATAATTATTCAACGGGGTTTCAATGGGGAAATTGGGGAAATTTTCACAGTACGCATAAAATTTATTTTCCAAATGAATTCTAATTTTTAATTCTAGAAATATAAATTTCATTTTCCCATATATCAATAATTTCCTTTCACACAAACTTATTCTTCCAGAAAGAAAATCTACAGAAGTTTTTTTTTTAAAGAATTCACTAAATCCTTACAGAGAATAAACAGTAAATGATTTTTCCCGTGAAATACAAAAATTTTTAACAACAAGTAACTTCCTTTTCTCAGACATTCCTTTTCAAAAACAAATAAATTAATACACAAAGGGAAATACCTGTAACTTGAAAACTATTTGTAGAAGAGAGCCTTTGTAGCCTGTAGAATACAATCCTCCAAACTTCTCCAAAATACCAATTCCAAAAGAATCTAGATCCAACCACAAAGAATTTCCAACCAAAGGGATCTTCCACAAAAATACAACATACAGAGGAAATCACAATTTCTCTAAAAATAATTTATTTTTATTTTTTTCAACAACAAGCTATTCTTTCATTTCCCGTGAAGAAAATTGATAACCCTTCTATATTTTCCCGATCCCAGATATCCTCCGAGAATTTCCTCAACAAAATGCAATAAATTAAACTAGCACACATGTCGAGAAGAAAAAAATATCTTCAACAACTTCTCGGCAATCTTTCCTTTCAAGATTTGCATGCATTTAATTAATTTATTTAAAATTTAAAATTTAAAATTTTCAAAATGCAAAATTTATTTAATAATTAAAATGTCATTTCCAAATAACAATTAATTTTAAATAAAAATCTATTCACACATTTTAAAACAATTTAATTTTATTTATTTATTTATTTAATTAAATAAATTTAATCTCTATGATCAAATTATTTAACCAAACAAACTAATTAATTAATTAAATACCATGTAAAACTTATTTCTCTAACATTTAAAAATTAATTTAAATAACAGTAAATTAGAGAATAATAAACTATCATTAAAATTGACAAGATTTTCCTATCAAAGCAATATAATCCAATCAGGAAAGACAAGACAAACTATGACTCTGAACTAAACTGACGATGTACTATGACCGGGTTAAAGACTAGACTAGGATGAACCATGCTACTACCTCCCAATCAACATTTCAGTTGAGTCTTGACACGCTCAGACCTGAGTAACCAGGTGAAGTCGGTGTCATGTATCTGCAATCTTGCAACCAAACAAATAACATGCATAAACATATAATCCATAATACGGGCACATCGTGCGGAGAAAATCACGGACATCACAGGGCACTCGCAAGCGAGCAATGCAATTCCATTCTCCACACCAATACACATCACATTAGACTGACAACTTAAATAACAATTAGTCTATCATAAACATACATATAGCAATAATCATCTGAAGGAAAAGATCTACGCTATATCAAAGCATATCAGAAATCAAATATCGCAATACAATGTATCATCATGTCACAAAGTGAATCCACTGTCACTCAAAATCAGCGATCAAAATATCCAAACCAAGTACCAAAGTCTAACAGTATAAAAACATGCAACAAAAAACATAAGCATAAATGGAGGGGTACTACATCCTCCCCCCCTAAGATCAGGCTTGCTCTTGAAAGCTTGTGAACAGATAGGGATAAAGTTCCCTCATGCGTGTCGCATCCTCCCAAGTAGCAAAAGCCTAATGGCTAGGATCCCATTGGACCCTCACCTGATCAACGTCTTGACCCCTGAGACCGAGCGTCTGGCGCTATAGAATGGCCACGGGCTCTAGAGCTAGCTGCCCGTCCTCTACCTGTAACGCATTCCAATCAAGTACATGAGAAATGTCGGGATGATATGGTCTAAGAATTGATACATGAAAAAAATCATGAATACATGACAAACTGGGTGGTAAGGCGAGTCGATATGCCACATGACCAATTCTCTCTAAGATCTCAAATGGCCCAACGAAATGAGGCGCAAGCTTAGAGCCTTTTCCATAACGGATTGGACTCTTTCGCGGTCGCACTCGAAGAAACACTCTATCACCAACAACAAACTGTCGGTCGATTCTATGTGCATCAGCATACTTCTTTTGCCTATCCTGTGCTGCTATCAAATGTTCTCTAATACGGTCAACCTGTTGCTCCATGTCTCGAAGCATCTCAGGTCCAAGTAACACTCTATCCTCTAGTTGATCCCAACTCAGAGGAGTTCGATAAGGACGACCATATAATGCTTGAAATGGTGGCATACCTATGGAACTCTGATATCCGTTATTGTAAGAAAATTCTACTAAGTACAGATAATCCTCCCAACGTGATTGTTGGTCCATTACATACATTATAAGCATATCCTCTAATATTTGATTAACTCTCTCCGTTTGTCCATCCGTTTGAGGATGATACGCTGAACTAAAGTTCAACTGTGTACCTAGAGCATGTTGTAATGAAGTCCATCGGGTTGAAGTGAATACATGATCTCTATCAGAAACAATCCTACGAGGAATCCCATGCACTCTAACTATGTCCTCCATGAATATCCTAGCTACGGATGAAGCATTATATGATGATCGTACTGGTGAAAAATGAGCTACCTTAGTCAATCAGTCAACGGTTACCATAATGGCATCATGTCGACGTGATGACATAGGTAATCCTACAATAAAGTCAACAGATATAATATCCCATTTCCATTCAGGAATGAGATGTGGCTGCAATAATCTAGCGGGATGTTGATGTTCAGCTTTAACTCACTGGCATTCAAGATATCTTGATACATAATCAGCAATATCATGTTTTATACTAGGCCAGAAATACAATTGCCGAAGATCGGCATGCATTTTCTTAAAACCTGGATGAGCTGAGTATGGAGCTCGATGAGCTTCAGTCATAATTAATGTACGAAGACCCTCAAAATGTGGTACATAAATACGACCTAAATTATGTAATATACCATCCGGTTCTAGGACATACCCTATAAATAGACCTTCTAAAGGTCTACCAGATTCAATCTCCGACCTTACTTCCTGATACAATCTATCAGTAGGAAGTGCAACTAATATTTGACCTCTCAAATCTACTTCAAGAGTAGTAGCAGAGATCTCATGTCGACGACGACTAAGAGCATCAGCCACTACATTCTCTTTTCCTTGAACATATTTCACTTCAAAATTGTACTCAAACAAGAACTCCATCCACCGTCTTTGTCTAGCATTCAAGTTAGGTTGCGTAAAAATGTATTGTAGACTACGGTGATCGGTATGAAGTTTGAAACAATGACCTAATAAGAAATGCCTCCATCGAACTAATGCATGCACAACTGTAGCTAGTTCTAAATCATGAGTGGGATAGTTTAATTCGTGATCCTTGAGTTTGTGAGACTCATAAGCAATCACACGCCCATCTTGCATCAGAACTGCTCCCAAACCCTCTAAGGATGCATCCGTGCAAACTACAAAATCCTTAGTAGGATCAGGAACAATCAGTATAGGCGCATTAGTCAACTTTTCTTTAAATGTTTGAAAAGCCAACTGACACTACCCTGTCCAAACAAACTTCTTCCCTTTTCTCTGAAGAGAAGTAATAGGATGACCAATTCTAGAAAATCCCTCAACAAACCGCCTATAGTAACCAGCTAGACCCATAAAACTATGCACTTCACCTACATTAGTAGGTGCGGGCCAATCTACAATAGCTTGAATCTTTGAAGGATCCACAACAATACCTTTTCCAAATATCACATGTCCAAGGTATTTTACTTCAGTTTGAAAGAAGTCATATTTCTTCAGGTTCGCATACAATTGATTTCTCCTTAAACATTACAATACCTATCTCAAGTGTTCTTCATGCTCCTTCATGTTTCTCGAATAGATCAGAATATCATCGAGAAATACAAGGACAAAGCGATCAAGATATGTATGAAAAACACCATTCATTAAACTCATAAATACTGATGGTGCGTTTGTTAACCCAAACGGTACTACTGTGAATTCGTAGTGCCCTTAACGAGTTTGAAATGCAGTTTTATGAATATCTGCTTCAGCAATTCGTAATTGATGATAACCAGATTTCAAATCGATTTTAGAGAACACATTAGCTCCCTTGATCTGATTGAAAAGATCATCGATTCTAGGCAATGGATAACGATTCTTAATCGTAACCTTGTTCAATTGACGATAGTCAATGCATAGTCTAAGTGACCCATCCTTCTTCTTAACGAAGATGACAGGTGCTCCCCAAGGGGAAACACTTGGACAAATGAAACCCTTTTCTAATAGTTCCTCTAACTGAATACGAAGTTCCTCTAACTCCTGAGTCGTCATTCTATATGGAGCTCTAGATATAGGCTCAGCTCCAAGAACTAGGTCAACTCTAAAGTCAATATCTCTCTTCGGTGGCATTCCAGGTATGTCATCAGGAAACACATCAGCGAATTCCCTAAGAATAGGATGATCATCAAGAGATACTTCTCGACTCTCACCTTCTTCCAAATCAGTAACTGTTGTTGCAAATAGTTGACATCCCTGACGAAGACATCTCTTTAATTGCATAGCAGATATCATCCGCAAAGAGATAGGTCTTTGAACACCTATGATTTCCACTTTCACACCTAAATCATTAATGCAACTAACTGTCTTAAGTCGACAGTCAATCACAGCATGATGAGATGCTAACCAATCCATACCTAATTTACTATGTCATACGATCCTAAAGGTGTAACATGAAGATTTACTAAGGTAGTTAACGAACCAATTTTAAGTTCACAATTATGTACTAAGTTCTCTACTGCTGCTTTCACCCCAGAGGTGAATTCAACCTCACTTACCACCTTGCTTTACCGCCACAAGACCACATTGCTCAACGATGGTAGGTGAAATAAAGGAGTCGGTAGCTCCAGAATCAAAAAGAATGGATACACTAACACCATGTAACTTACCTGAAGTCTTGACCACTGTGTTCTGGTGATCGGCTTGGCGGTCTTTAACTGTAGCATAAACTATATGTGATCATCCTGCATCACCCACTGTAGGCTCTAAAACTGTAGGTCGAGGCCCAAACCAGTAGAACCTCTCATCGGACACTGCCTAGCAATGTGTCCCTACTGTCCACACAAGTAACAACCTGTGCCTCTACCGAATCTTCTGCCACTCGAAGGTGCATTGGATTGCTGGAAACTACCTCTACTGATAGTAGACTGAGCACTCTACGCAGGTTGACCCTGCCTATTGCGCTTATTGTGCCACTAGTTGCGACCCTTTCCTGTTTGTGGACTATTACCTTGCTATGGTTGTGGATTATTATTCTTTTGAGGTGTATGTTGTTGTTGTTGTTGCCCACCCTTTGAGGGTGTCTGTTGGTTCCTAGAGGAACCCCCTGTCTGTGCCTGTCCACCCCATGGACTAAAACCTACTGCAGGAGCACTGCCTATCTGTACTCCTGTATGACCACCTAGCGCCATAACAAGATTCTCTTCCACTATGCGAGCCTTCTCCACCGCAACTTCCATAGTCTTTGGCTCAAAAATTCTGACACCACCACTAATGTGGGCATTTAAACCCCTGATGAAGTGTTGTACTAGCATAGGCTCATCATCGCCAATACCAGCATACTGCTTGAGTTCATAGAATCTACATTCATATTGCTCAACAGATAGAGCCAACTGACGTAGATCATGGAACTCATTAGCCCGACGCTACCTCCAGTATTCTGATAGGAACCATGCTCTAAACCTCTCTAGAAACATCTCCCAAGACACTGACCCAATATCTAAGTGGAGCTTCTGCTCCTCCAGGCGCCACCAAGTAGAGGTGAATCCTCTCAGATGCATGATAGTGCATCTCGCTCGGGTATTGCTATCGTAAGGGTGCATGGCGAAGCATCTACCCAAATCTAGTAGCCAGGTCTCTGCCTCTAAGCCACCTTCTATACCATCAAAAGTAGGAGGGCGTTCCCTCAATAAATCCCTCATGTGTCTTGCAATAATAGCATCCTGATGTACTGAATCATCTACTCTCCATGGAGATCTATCACGCTCTCTAACTACCTCCTGCTCAACTTCCTGTCTAGGTCCAAGTCATACTAGGACCTCCTCTAATAAAGGACGTATCTGTGAACCCTCTACTCCTAACTGTTCAGGATTCTATCCCTCATTCCTCTGATCCAACTGCTCTGCCTGATCACTCTGATGAGGGCTCAGAGGGGGAGTAACCTGAGGGATTGGCCCTCGGCCTCCACCTCGACCTCTACCATGACCTCTACCACCTCATCTAGGCATGATCCTACACATAACAATAACGAGTCTTAAATACTAATCAACCAAGGCTAACAGATAGTGACACTACGTACTAGGTCAACCTAATGGGCTCATGATTACCCAGAGCATCCAGTGTTTGTAAACTTGGCTCTGATACCAATCTGTACTGCCCCGTCTTATAACCTAAGGAATGTTGCAATTGTGTATAAAAGTGAAATATTTTTTTTTTTAAAGTAATAATATTAAGTTAATTAGTTGCATACATTCACTAAGTTATGCGACGTTACACTACTTGAGTTTCCATAGACGACTTTAGTATTTCGCATTGCTTATATTTAATTAATCATAAACATTAAAAATAAACATTGCATAACATTGAATTCCATTCATGAAAGTATAAAGTACAAATATGATTCTTACATTGCATTAGAATTAACATTACAATTCTCATTCATCCGATGAGGTAGATTAATAATAGTTACAATTACATTTTACAAATTTTCACCTCATAAACAATTGAGGGAAGTTACAATACAAGTTTTCAAATAATGCAATAAAGAAAGTACACATATGTATCCAAGTACGAGCTCTCCATCCATGAAGCTCTTGTTGCCATGATCATAAACTAGGGACCCAACGAAGTAAGGTGCACGATCCACCCAACCATGTGGTACCCATAGGTCCACCCCCTGTGCTAGGAGATAGTAATATGGTT
Organism: Sequoia sempervirens; assembly: GCA_007258455.2. Lineage (NCBI taxonomy): Eukaryota > Viridiplantae > Streptophyta > Pinopsida > Cupressales > Cupressaceae > Sequoia > Sequoia sempervirens. The sequence goes on along the minus strand of VDFB02293035.1, from coordinate 29,863 downwards.
ACCTAGACATAATCCTATTAACCCTAGACACAAGTACATAACTAACTAATGGTTACATTGCTTCCAGATTTAAGACAATTGAATGTGCTAAATACACAAGGTAGACTGTTATTTTAGGAGGAGTGTCATCACAACGTTGCAAAGGTTACCCTGGTGTTTCTTCCTAGGTTCCGGGCCCCAACTTGGGTTACCCTGGTAACCTCTTACAAAACTCGGCCCCATTTGTAAAACTATTGTAGAATCGAATATCTTTTAAGGTAACAAGATATCGATTTTCCATTCCAGGCCTTCTCATCTTATACTCAAGACTAAACTAGCTCAAGAGTCCATAAGTGAGGCATAATCATCTTATTAAGGATTTTAATCTAACTACTGTGTTATTTAGTTATCACTGACTTACTAACTCTTTGTAAGTTACCCTGACACCACTTTGTGTGTCGGCCCTTACACAGAGCCACTCCCCTAAACATAACAAGGAATCTAAGTTTTCTTGACTAAGGTAGACAAGGTGCACAAAATTCAATCACATAATAACAAATGACACACAACGTTCATTAAATCTTTTATTCATAAACAAGGTATCAAAAACACCATATTCTAACATGTGCACAACCCTAGTCAACTCAAGAAATGCATTTGAACAATAACATCACCCTTTCTATACAAATCGTTATGGAAGACTTATACATCTAAGACTTTCCCAATTTTCCCAATTAGAAACATGACTAAAGCAAATCAAGAAAAATAAACGTCTACCATTCGGATTTACTAAATCCAATCATTCAAAAGAATTAGTAAGAAATTATAACAACTTAAATACAATTCTTTTCTCAAACAATAAAGGAAATATCCTTTAATTCTAATTTTAACTTTTACAACTTCACTTCTCAATTTCTATCAAATTTCCTTTTAAAACCTTTCTGTTATAAATTAAACTGATAACATTTCTAACATAAATTTATACTCAAAAGAAAAAAAAAATTTAAAAAACTTAAATAAATATAAATTAAAAAGAAAATTGTTTAAATAAATATAAATTTTATATATATATATATATATATATGAATAAGTATTATTAATTATTGAAACCCTAAATCAAAATTTGTATTCGAATTAATAAATATTCAAAATTCATCTAATGATTGTTTAACCCGCACACAGAGATTACACGACTGTATTTTCACAGTCGCGGGCTTCTTTAACAGATCGCAGCCCTCCTCGTATGAGGAGGCGGTTGTGTGATAGCCGCGTGCTGCCTGTGAGGGCAGCGCCGGCTGCCTCCACAGCCGTCACCCCATATGGGGGCGGTTGTGAGGTAGCCTCGCAGCCCCCAGCATTTGCCCTTCTATAATTTAAAATACTAACAATACAAACAAAAATTCCGTTAAACCCTGCGTTTCCACTGGTAATAACATTCTCCATTAAAAATAAACAAAACTTCATTCCCATAACTTGTCTGTACGGCGACGGCGATTTTAATAAATATATACATATAAATAAAAACATATATTCCTTTCACAATTCAATTTATATAGGATAAATATATATATATTTTCAGATCCATCAGGGTTTTCATCTAGTGAATTTAAGAAAATTCTACGGAGATTTATTTGGAATAATTATTCAACAGGGTTTCAATGGGGAAATTAGGGAAACTTAAAATTTTCACAGTACGCATAAAATTTATTTTCCAAATGAATTCTAATTTTTAATTCTAGAAATATAAATTTCATTTTCCCATATATCAATAATTTCCCTTCACACAAACTTATTCTTCCAGAAAGAAAATCTACAGAAGTTTTTTTTTTAAAGAATTCACTAAATCCTTACAGAGAATAAACATTAAATGATTTTTCCCGTGAAATACAAAAAATTTTAACAAGTAACTTCCTTTTCTCAGACATTCCTTTTCAAAAACAAATAAATTAATACACAAAGGGAAATACCTGTAACTTGAAAACTGTCTATAGAAGAGAGCCTCTGTAGCCTATAGATTTAATTAATTTATTTAAAATATAAAATTTAAAATTTTCAAAATGCAAAATTTATTTAATAATTAAAATGTCATTTCCAAATAACAATTAATTTTAAATAAAAATCTATTCACACATTTTAAAACAATTTAATTTAATTAATAAATTTATTTAATTAAATGAATTTAATCTCTATGATCAAATTATTTAACCAAACAAACTAATTAATTAATTAAATACCATGTAAAACTTATTTCTCTAACATTTAAAAATTAATTTAAATAACAGTAAATTAGAGAATAATAAACTATCATTAAAATTGACAAGATTTTCCTATCAAAGCAATATAATCCAATCAGGAAAGACAAGACAAACTATGACTTTGAACTAAACTGACGATGTACTATGACCGGGTTAAAGACTAGACTACGATGAACCATGCTACTACCTCCCAATCAACATTTCCGTTGAGTCTTGACACGCTCAGACCTGAGTAACCAGGTGAAGTCGGTGTCATATACCTGCAATCCTGCAACCAAACAAATAACATGCGTATACATATAATCCATAATACGGGCACACCGTGCAGAGAAAATCACGGATATCACAGGGCACTTGCAAGCGAGCGATGCAATTCCGTTCTCCACACCAATACACATCACATCAGACTGAAACTTAAATAACAGTTAGTCCATCATAAACATACATATAGCAATAATCATCTGAAGGAAAACATCTATGCTATATCAAAGCATATTAGAAATCAAATATCGCAATACAATGTATCATCATGTCACAAAGTGAATCCACTGTCGCTCAAAATCAGCGATCAAAATATCCAAACCAAGTACCAAAGTCTAACAGTATAAAAACATGCAACAAAAAACATAAGCATAAATAGAGGGGTACTACACAAAGCCTTTTATTGTGAAAGGTAAGGAAAAACTAGTTTACAAGTTGAAGAAGTCTTTGTATGGTCTAAAATAGTCTCCTAGGATGTGGTACCAACATTTTGATATCTATGTGGGGTCACCTTAGAATAGTGGTTTACACTTTGTAAGAGGAAGGAAAATTCGGCTTTTTCCCATTCCTCATATCAAATGGGTTCGGCAGAACTATATGGTTCGACCGAACCATATGGTTCGACTGAACCAATCAAATGGTTCGGCTGAACCAATGAACGCCCCAATTAAAAAATCATATTGAAGTGGGTTCGGCCGAACCCCTTCAATATGACTAAACCAAAAAAAAAGCTTTCAAAACCCATTTAAAATCTTTTTTTTTTATTCCATGTGTTGGTGGTTCGGCCGAACATGGGTTCGGTCGAACCCCTATTCGACCGAATATTTCTAAGATGTTCGACCGAACACTTGTTCGGCCGAACCCCTCTTTTTTCATCCTTGCTTCCTAAGGCACCATAATTGTTGAAAATTTTGCATTTCGAAGCTCAATTTGAAAATGAAAATGGAGGAAATCTCAAAAACCCAACTAGTATCGGGTTCCCCTCAAAATGAGCTATCCAACGAATATAATTTTAGTATGTTTTGATTATATTATCTATCTGTTTTTTAAGTTTTATTAAATATAGGTTTTTCACTGAAAACAAAACTCTATGTTCTGCACAAGTGGGAAAATAGAAGATTATCAAAAAAAATTTAAAAAATATGAGTGCACCAGATATTGGAGTCCTTGATCCAACAAAAAAAAAATTTCATACATACGGAAAATTTATGCTATAATGGGTGTTATGTCTGAATTGTAATTGATTTGACTTTAAAACTTGATTAAAGAAAAATATTCAATAAAAACTATCTAACCAAGTGGAAGCACTAGATATCGGAGTTACAAATCTAAATTTGAAAGAATTGAATTTTATCTTTCAAGGAAAAAAGTTATGCATTATACAAGAAGGGCCACTTTTAAAAATGTTGTTTTTGAAAACCAATTTTCATGGAGATGGAAAAGAAGTGCAATCTGATTCCAAAAAATTGAAAAAAATATTTTTAGAATCTACAGACAAAATATGACAAGACTCTAGTTTGCATCATCTTCAAATTCCTTACGGTTTAATCGCTATAGGTGCCCGAATGTGGAGATTGTGTTTAAAAAAAAAATATCAGTGTCCAGTTTGGCCAAAATTTGTAAACCACTATTGTGGGATCACCCTGTGTTGAGTTTGGGATTTCAAAGGTCTAAATACCATTGTATTTATTATAAAATTGATAATGGTTACATTCTCATTATTGCATTGTCTATGGATGGTGTATTGATTTTTAGGACTGGTAAGGGTTTGATTTCTAAATTGAAGTCTCAGTTGTCAGGATAGTTTGAGATGAAAAGTCTAGGTGCAACTAGGTACGTCTTTGGAATGGAGATCAAAAGAGATATCTAGGTAGCATAAATATTTGGTTAAGCTAGAGAAAATATATGAACTCAGTGTTGGGGAGATTCAATATGATAACTTGTAGATCCTTGGCAGTTCATGTTCTACAAGGAATAAAGTTATCTATGGAGGATTTCTTAAAATATCCTACTAAGATGGAGGACATGACTAGAGTATCCTATGTGAGTATTTTTGGTAGTTTGATATATGCCATGGTTTTTACAAGGCTAGGCATTTCCTAAGCAATGAGTGTGAACTTGTCTTGATTTTATTTATGAATGATCCTAGGTAGGTACATTGGGATGTGGTTAAGAGAGTGTTCAAATATATGTAGGGTACTTCTAAGTATTCCCTATGTTTTCATGGTTATTCTCTTGGACCTCAACATTTAGTTAAATGTATTCATGGATATGTTGATTTAGATTTGGAAGGAATTATTGACAAAAAAATATCCACCAATGGATATGTATTCATGATGTTTGGCAGTGCTATCAATTGTATGAGTAAGTGTCAAGATGTAGTTGCTTTTTCCTTGATAGAGATAGAGTATATGGTAGCTACTCATTCTTATAAGGAAGCTATTTGGCTTAGGAGATTGTGTTCTAATATTGGGCTTGATGTAGGGATTATTACTATCTATTGTGATAGTCAAAGTGTCATTTTCTTAGTAAAGAATCCTACTTTCTATGCCAAAATGAAGCACATTGATGTTTAGGTCCATTTTATCTATGACATGATAAAAGATGGGAAGGTTGAAACATTGACAAATAATGCAAATGCATTGAAAATGCCTATGATCATGAAGGAGTTCAAATGGTTTTCTAATTCCATGGGCCTCATAGCCCCTAGTAGTTGATTGTTGTTTGGCTCTTGAAAGGTCTTCGACAAGTGAGATAATGTTGGGATTAGGGTGTCTCAACTTTTTTAATTACTAGCATTTATTATTTGTTTAATTATTTATTTTATCTTAATTTTTATTCCTATTTTGTCATATCATTTTGTGGAACCTATCTAGTGAAGTGACAAACTACATGGAAGTGACAAGTATGACATGGAAGCAGGTGATCTCACAAAGCTGGTTTATAATTTCTAGGAGATCTTGATTTTTGCTGAAATCACATATTTTAGAAAATATAATGATTTAAGCCTTGAAAAGTTCCATTTAAAGGATTCCAATTGAAGAGGGTTTGATCGAACCACCTTAGATCGAACTCTGCTAGTTTTAAACCATACCTATAACGGATTCTCCTTTACACCTATCAAAATGCTGATAAGAAAACACTTTTTGATTTACCTTTTGGGGGATCAAATGGATTCATTTAAAAAAAAAATTGTAAGTATGTAGTCCTTATTATAAGCTTCCCAAAAAGTATACTTTTAAATAAATTTAATTTAATTATTATATTTATTTTTCATTTCTTGTGAATGTAGGTTTTTCACGAAAATCAAGCTCTTTGTTCTGCACATGTGGAAAAATAGTAGATTATCAATTTTTTTGAAAAATATGAGTGCACCAAATATTTAAGTCCTTGATCCAAAAAAAATAAAAAGAATTTTGATACATACAAAAAAAGTTGTGTTATATGGTCCGCTTATGATTGAATTGTAATTGGTTTGACTTGAAACTTGATTAAGGAAAAATATTCAATAAAACACTATGAAACCAATTGGAAGCACTAGATATGTAGTTACAAATCTAAATTAAAAAAAAATAAAAAAATTATCCTTCATAGAAAAAATGTTGTGTTATACGGTGAGTGTCACTCCTTAAAAATGTTGTTTACTGAAAAAAACTAGTTTTTGAAGGAGATCGAAAAAGAAGTGCAATCTAATTCCAAAAAAAATAAAAAATATATATTTAGAATCTACAAACAAAATGTCACAAATCACTAGTTTGCATCATGTTCAAATTCCTCATAGTTTAGCCGCTATATGTGCCTGAAAGTGAAGATTTAGTTAAAAAAAAATTATTTCAGTGTCTAGTTTGGCCAAAAATTGTAAACTAGTATTGTGGGATCACCCAAGCAAAAATTGTGGAAGTAGGCATCCCACTTGGTGGACCCTACTATGAGCTAATTTGGTGGAATTTTTCATGTTGTAAGAGTTCATATGACAAATTATGACAAGATCTTATGCCAAGGTTGATTATGACTGATTATATGACAATGGAAGAGCTAACTATGACAGGTCAGCCCCATGTGATGGCACTGGTTCCTATGCATGCAAGGTGTTTGCATGCATGTAGACACATTTCATGTGTGAGGGTCCTATGCATGAGGAGATAGGTGTTGGAAATTAAAAACAAAAATTATGTGGGTCTCAATTATGATATTGCACTTCACACAAGGTTGTTGCATGCATGCAAGTGTCGTGCATATCGAGGAGACTCAAGACATGCATGTAGGTGTTGGATTCTTTCCATATGGCAATCCTAGGTGTCCATCTTATCTCATGAAGTTTTATTTATTTTGTACTTGGTTATTTTGCAAGTAGTACAAGTTTGAAGATTTTAGAGATACTATTATGCTACCAAAATCACTCCAAAAATCATGTTGTAGTTGTAGTTGAAGACTCTTGAATGAGCTTAGTTGTATGACTGTATTGTAACCTCTTTCAAATTATTGATAATAGAAAGAGTTGTGCTTTTGAAGTGTGTTTTTTTTTCTCTCGAAAGGGTTTTCCCCACGTACATAGTATGTTGTGGTTATTATTGTTTTGCATAATTTATTTAAGTTAAATAAATGTGCATCTACATCTGTAATTGATAAGGGTTTAAAAAATTTGTAATATCTCCCCCACTTAGATTGGTGTAGGAAGTTGCTTATGCTTACTTGGCTTCCTTTCATCACACTATAAATTCCTAGGTTGTTGTTGTGTAACCATTGTGGGGAAGGTGTAAATGGTGGAGCTTAAGGTCCTCTTCTTAGAACAAAGGTTAAAGGTTGCATTAATACTTAAGGATTGGTAGTTGCAATAGACCTAGTAGTAGGCCTATTAATCTTCTCATAAAACACTTGGATGTTCTATTGAGTAGCATTGCCAAGAGTGAATATATACTTATGAAAGTAAATGCTTGTTGATATACTCACCATGGTACGAGTAATAATGAGGTTTAGGTCCCACCAAGCAGACCAATTTTTTTTACTATCCAAGTTTATATCTCATTATAAAACTTGGGTGCATGTGTATGTCAAGCTCAAAAAGTTAGTGAGCATCGAATGCAAATCATAGGGCAATCTTTAAGATTATAAGGTCAACACATGATTTTCAATGAGCTCTTATGCGTTTACTAACAAAATAAAATGAAGTAAATGTTAAAAGAAAAAATAGGAATAAAAGCCAATTCAAGTGAACAAAATAAAATATAATTCATTGAATAATTATATACTATATTCTACCTTAAATTTACATGATTTTTGAAAATCAATAAATTTATAACTTATACAACTAATATACGTTAAATATTTGTCACACAAATGACAAAAATCATAACAAAATTATCATTTCTTTACATATTCATAATGATTCAAATATCTCTATTAATAATAAAAAGGTTAACTTAAAAGAAAAGGAAAGAAAGCTTTAAGAATATATGAAGTTGTGGATCTAATATGAGCATGAGTACGAGTCGGCACGGGTAGCGGAGTTGGTTGGGGCTGTGGGTTTGCTCTCCATTGGTTTCGGGTTTGACTCTGCTCTCGGGTTTACCTGGTTGAGACTGGCTTGCCGGCTGTTGGGTCCCCCCACAGTGAACTAGTCTCTCCCCCGCTCACCCCAAGTACCCAAGATACGAACTGCTGGACTGCTGGACTGAGTCGCGAGGATACCCATGTCATTAACAAATAAAATTAAAAATATGAACATGAATACCCTAATTCAATCTAAATGAATATTAAGTTCATAGCTCTTATTAATAACTATGAAACCTAATAGAAAACATGCTAAAAATAGCAAGTCAAGATGCTTGAGAACATGCAAGAGCACTTGCACATCCGCAATGAACTCCTGCCCGGAAACATTCTCCCACTTGGCTCTCGAATGCTTGTTGTTAAAGATTGTAGTGGAAGAAGTAATTGCACACTTGAATGTATCCCAATGAAGAAGTCCCTAAGAACACTCAAAATCACTTGCGGCTTCAACCCACATATTTGAATGTATTGAAACGCTCCAATGAAAACCATTGATTATTTTTTAATCCGATGCCTGGCGCAATCCAAACTCTGAAACCTTATAAAATGATCGTATGGAGTTGCACGGACGGTTGAGTTATTCAGCTCAATACTTGATTGCACAACTTAAAACCTTTGAAAATGGATCAACTTGCACCATATAACACCTGCTTGGAGAACTAGGATCCAGTTTTTACCGAATCAGCTCGTTCGACCAATGGCCGACCACTAGATTGACACTATCAAAATTGATTTCATGGGATTAGATCATAGGATGGAAATATGATTGGGTGGCTGGTGCACAAAAAGATCCCGTTCAAGTTATAAAATATATATATATATATATCAATTGAAATGGGTTTTCAGATAATGGGAATACGAACAACAGTATATTTTAAGCTTTGATTTGTTTAGGTAATTCATCTGAGATTATATTCACTTCTTCAATAGAATTCATCTATTAATGTAATTTCAAATGAACCATCTAAACAAATCAATGCATAAAATATACTGTTTAAATTAAACCAAACCAAATCAAACCCACCCACAAAATGTAATGTAGAACACTACATACTATCTGAAACAACCTTGAATCAACATGAATTAAACAGAAAACAAGATTTAACCCAAACCAAACCCACCAACAAAATCATCCAGACAACCTTAAATCATCATGAATTAAACAGAAAACAAGATAATGATTTGCTTTACTTATCTCGAATACTTCAGATCAACTGAAAAAATAATTCCCATGATGTCCAGTTCCACTTTGGCATTTTGCATAATTAAAAGCATGAACTCTTACATCTTGTTGGCCATATAAATACCATGTTCTAATGGTTGCCTTTTTCAACGTCCCATTGTTATCAATGCCTCCGTAGTTTACAACATTCATCTTGCCAAAAAACACACTGTGCAACTAACATCCATTCATGGAAACAGTTAGTAATGATTATACACCACAACCTATTATGGATTTACTGAAGATTTTCAAAGAGGATATTGATTTTAGAAAGAGTTTCCTCTTCTTGTATCAAACATAACATGGCAAGGACTGCGTCTAGTTTATGTAAGAGCGTGTATACATCATGACCTGCGACAATAGTGAATTGTACATAAGATCTTTGTACAAATCTCGTATTGTGCGAGGTGTACGGGTTCAATGTACTGAATAGACCTTTGAAACTATGTATACTTGTGCTAATGGCAGACATATCTTATCTTATTTGTGCTCCACTCCAATCTTATTCGTGCTCCACTCCTTGTATTTACTTGCACTGGTCACTTAGCTACTATTTATGGCACGCTGGTTTTTAATGGAACGATGTAAATTATGGTCATACATTTGAGATATCATTTATCTTATAGTCACCATCACAATTCCCATAGCATTGGAACATTGGGTAGAATTAAGTGGCTAGGATCAATGTACTAGTAATAAGTGAAGTGTCGGTGTCCACCATTGCAGCCTCCATCATGGCTTAGTTGAGGTAACCAAGCTTCGAGTGCTTTCTATACCATTATGTTTAGAACATTCTTTTTTAACACATTGGAAAGTTCCTATGATGTTTTTTCATGTTTAGGGGATGAGTATACCTCACATTTATATCATATTTAATCATGATATGAGCATACCTCACATTTATAGTTTTCAATAATCACTTTTAATTTGTGCAAATGGAAAAGTGGATGTTTTAGAGCATTCTTGGATATGGAATAGAAGGAATTTGAGGAGGACCACTAAAGGATATCATATAGTGTTGGTATGTTCCTTGCAATAACACTCCTTACATTATAATATATGATGTGTATATAATATGTTTAAAATAATCAATTTTCTTGTTATTTTATTATTTGTTTCATCTATATCTTCAATCTTTTATTAACTTCTTAAAGACTAAAAGGGTTTCTATTGGGGTTTAAGTGTAATGGATTCTTGATTATCTTTTTCTATATGATCATGTTGTATTGGACTAAGTTTTATTGTAAATGATTGTTCTAAGACCATTTGTAACTTACTTCGTTGTTTGTAGTGTTAGAAGAATCCTAAATTGTAATTCAGTGAGTACTTACCATTGTTACACATTAATTCTTTTGAGAACTACTATATTTTTCTTTATTATAATTTTATTTTCTAGTATTTAAATTCTTGATATTCAAATTCATCTAAGAATCCCTTTCAAATATTTGAAACATTGATGTGATAGCCTATTGAATGTCTACCATTCCTATGCATGAACTCAAAATTTAGTAGTAGACAATTAAAAACTACAATTTTTATTTGACATATTATTTAACTATATGATACCTTTGCATGCCTATCAATTTCATGCAACATCCTCAATTCCATTGAAATTCATTACTAATGGTTAGGTTGGATCATAGATGATAATGTGGATAGAGATTGTAACACATCTCGTAGACACTTTTTCTACCTTGGTTTGTACTTTTTCCATTTTAATTTTATTTCCCCCACTTTGATTTGTATTTCCATCATCTTGATTTATATTTTCTCCTATTTTATTTATAGGTAAAATGTATGCACCTTCCCCACTACTAGAGGAGTCTAATAGGGTACTAGTTACAAGTGGCACAATATCTATATCTAAACCTATACTTTTCTCTTGAAAAAAATATCTTTCATATACTAGAAATAAACTTCTCACATGATCAATTTTGTTATTGCAATATATTTAAAAAACCCCTAATTATCTATGTAAATTATCGTCCACTTCAATATGTCATTGAGAAGGGAAAGTTGGGGTTGGTTTCTTTTGAATGGAATCTATAACCAAGGCATAATAAATTCACATTATTTTACTATTGTTGTTCCCTAATTATACTATTGAATTTTGTACAAAATCCACTCATCCCTTTTGACTAATACGACCTAGTTTCTAATTTTAGTTTGATGTATTCTAATATGTCATCCATATCATCAACATGGTTATTTTTTCCTTTAATATTGTATTATGATCAGTGAATACTCATGCATTAGGTGGGTATCTCTCATGATGCACTATTTTTAAACATTATTCCTCCATATTCTCATTTATCAATTATTCATAAACTAGTTTTTCAAGCATCCACATAATAGAAATTTTGATACTCCATAGAAATAAATTATACTTTTACTTCTATTAAAATAATCTTAATCAATACAATATAATTAAAATTTTATATTGGATAGTCTGGTGAAGAAATAATGCAATCATTCTTCTATCAATGTATAGGTAAAAAAATAACATCCAAAAAATACCTATCTATTGTATCTAATATAGATAGAGGTTTAATTCATGAGATGGTATTAGGATTATAATCAATAGAATACTTTTATTAGGTTTACAATCAATTATATGGCTTTGTAACTTAAGGTGATAGTATTAGTATTAAACTTAATAAAAATATTTTGATTATTATGATTACTATAAAATCTAATATATATTTCACTCAATTATATAGATTAGTGACTTTGAGAAGAATAGTTCATATACAAAATCATAAATTATGCAATGTCTCTACCTTTGTAATTGAAATCTATAAGTATCTTCTTAAATCACATTAAATATAATTTCTTTAGTGTGTACCAATAATTTATTTCCATTGAGTCCCTTTCTTTGCATCCTAAGAACACATTATTCTATTCATGTTATAAGATCACAATAATGAAACTAAATTTGAGGAAATGTGTAACCTATGTAAAACCCCATCCCGCAACCTAGAGGATGATGCAAACATTGCGAAAGCACAACTAATTTTTTTCTTAAAAAGAAGTAACAATGATGAGTGAAGTAAACTACTCTAACACATACATCCTCTAGGCCATGCAATGCGTCTACATGTGAATTTCAAAACTTACAAAATTATTCTAAAACATAGTATATGGAATTAACTCATGATAACAACATACAACAAAGCATTTACCATTTCATAATAAATCTAACACAAAGAAAAGTAATGAACATATTTCCACAAATACAACACCATATAAACAATATATATACCATTTAATCCAACGAAAAATAGATCATACATAATGTTACAATTACAACACAAGGAGTCCTCCTTGATTACAAATAAGGAATACAATATATAGTGTCCACTGTTACAATGAATATAAGAGAAGTACAATTCCATAGAAACACACGAGCTCCTCGAACTAGAAGATCCCGCCATCACGAACATGAAGAGAAAACCCAACAATGTAAGGTGCACGCCACCCAGCCATGTGGTACCTTTAGGACCAACCCCCATGCTAGGATATAGTAATAGGTAACCAAGACTAACCTACTACCTCTAGACACAGGCAAGGTACAAAACGACATAGTACTAGTAAATACAAAACATAGGTTACATTGCTTCCAGAATCACAAAATCAAGTACAACCACTGTACAATACAATCAATTGTTGTCATAGGAGGAGTTTCATCATAAAGGTTGCATTGGTTATCCTAAGGAGATCTTCCTAGGTCCCGACCCCCATCTTGGGTTATCCTAGTAACCTCTTACGAACTTCGGCCCCACATGCACACCAGTGCGGAATCAATTATCTTTCAAGAAGAAAAGATAGCGATCTTGTCATTCTAGGCCTTCCCGACTCATCTCAAGTAACACAAGCCCTTGAGCCAATGAGCGAGGCTAATTATCAAGTTAAAAATGTTAACTACCCATTCCCCTAATGTAGGTTATTTAATTTCCACTAATTACACTAACTTCCACACGAGTTGTCTTGGGACCACTTTGTGTCCCGACCCTCGTTGAAAGCCACTCCCCTATCCACAACACAATAAATCATTCTACACCCAAGGGTAGATAGTGCACAAACTGATAATAACATAACACAAGAGATAACACATCCCTACGGATGTCCAATACTGAATCCAACTTCATGCACTACCCAAGAAAATCTCAAGGCAAATAATAGAAATGACAACCCTTTCACAATTATAATCTGGAAGACTTATATTTTCTCTACAACAAATATTCCCCACAGTACCCAATTACATAAATACTAGAAATTAAAATAGACAATCTCATGTAATTAAAAGCACTACTATTTAGATTTCCTAAATCCATTAGTTCAATATCGCAAATTTAAAATACATCATTCAAAACACAATTCCCATTAATCATAAACAACAAAATTATAACAAAAGTTTAACTATAGTTTCACAACCACACATAATATCTAACCCAATTTCACAATTAAACTAATTAATCATTTCTAATTAACTAATCATGCTTGCATATATCTATTGTAATAATCAAACATTAAACAAATATATTTAATATGTATATATATAATTAAATATAATTATATATATACATATAATATATATTATTTAATTATAAAATCAACTATACCATAAAAGAAACTCATTTATCTAAAATAAAATCCATTTACTCAAAAACTATTTCCTCATGTTTCTTTTTTTTAAATGTATCCATTTAAAGAAATACAAACTAAAATATATATATCAATTTAAATCATATTACATATACTATATATAATATATATATAATATATATATATCATATATAATATACGAATAAAACAAAAATTAAACAAAGTAAATGAACTCAATCAAAGTAGACATAGGGATGCAGCCCTGGTTGCGTCGACCTCCATAGGGAGGTAGCGTTGTCTATGGACAATACTTCCCCCACACATATGTGGGGAGCACTACCCACAACAACGCACCCCTGTGCGTAGCTGGGGGTTTCATCCCCTGGCCAAACACAATGATTTTTTTATTAATTTTTTTCTTCACTACTGTAAATTTTCCATACGGTGATTTCTCAATTTTTTCCAAAATAAAAATTTCCTACAGGAAAAATATAGTCCTCATATAAAATAAAATATTTATATATAATATATATGTATATGTACATATATATTTCAATATATATGTATATATATATATATATATAAATTTATCCAAACAATTAATCAAGATGGGAAATTAATTTTCACAGAAGAAGTTTTCTACAAGAAAAATGTAGAAATATTTTACAGAGGTTTCCTAACTCATCAATTATTTTCTATAGAGGAAATAATTCTATTTCCACAAGAAGAGGTTTTCTAAGTTTGATTTAAATTCAACAGATGTTCAACAATTTAACTATAATTTTCTTCTGTATAAATATATTTCCAAAAAAAACAATTTTAATAGAGGAAATACAATATATTCTACAGAGGCTGTAAACATTCTCGGCAATCTTTTAAAAACAAAAGCTTCTACAAATAATGAAATCCTCTTCTAATATTTTCCAATTTGCATTACAATAACAATTTAACTTATCTCTTTCAAATTAAAATTAACAAAACAATAAAGAACTTGTGCTAGAAGATCGAATGATTCGAAGATTGATGTCGAGCTTCCCTTTAATCTTCAATAGAGCTACCAAAGCTTCCTCCAGAAGAATTGCCACTTCCTAGAGAACAAAAACAATCCACATCCAAGAATATAACAAACTAGATTCCTAGAATTATCAAAGAGCTTCTAAGATTTACAATTTCTTCAAACCATAAAACAGTTCTTCCATTTCCAAAAACCTCTATCTTTTTTTTCCCGTGAAAACTTCCTCTTTTCTCACCAATTTCATTCAATCTCTTCGTAAATCAATTTTAAGACAATTAGAAAACAAACCCTTCTAACTTCCAGTTCACACAACAAATATTTCTTCTTTAACAAACCAAGATATTTCTAAGATCTTTTCCCAAATATGCATTTAAAATTAAAAACAATTTATTTAATCCACTTTGCAATTAAATAACTTATTTATTTTAATTCCCAATTAATTTAATAATTAAAATTACTTTATAATATAACTTAAATTAAATTAATTAATTTATAATAAAATCTCCATATTAATTAAATACTTAATCGCAACATATAATTTAATCCTTACAATTTAAACTTGCACGATAAATAAAATACCAAGACCAACATACAGACTAACGACACACTGTGCTAGGGTAAAGGTTTGACAAGGTTAACCAGTTACTATCTCCCAATCAACATTACTGTTGAGTAGTGGACACGCTCAAACCTGTGAAACCAAGTGAAGCCGTTGTCCTATACCTACAAACCTACAACCAAGGAAAATGTCGTACATGTATTCAGATCATAATTCATACACACCGTGAAGAGAGAATCACAGAAATCATAGGGCACTCGCAAGCAAGCGATGCAATACCATTCTTTTCACCAATACAATGTCACATCATTTAACAAGATAATATATCAATTAAACTACAATAAGCATAAATAGAAATGTCATCACAACTAAGCATCTATGCAAATATAAATCATATTAGACATAATCACCATGCATATAATATATCATCACATCCATTTAGTCTATCATTGCTCCACTGTCAGCAATAGAATAACCATAACATAAAATAAGGTCTAACAAAGTATCTGAGTTGTCAAAGAAAATATAACAAATCGGAGGGGTGTCACAACCTATATGATGACATTAGTTTGCATTTATTTGAAAATCATACACAAACATATTAGTTTCGTAGACTACTCACTCGAGTCACACATGTGTTCAAATACATTCACATAGAATAAAATTCATACATTTAGCTAAGAATAAACTCATAAAAATAAATAAATCACAAAACAAAACTTTATATCTTTCACCAATACCAATCACTACATATTAATTCAAATGATACTATGTCTACAGTATGATTTATTAGAGACTCAATATAGATTTTAGACCCAAAATAATATTTCCTATGCACTCATCAAATATACATAGTTGTATTCTTTTATAATAAAGAAACAAACTAAAACCAATGAAGAATCAAGAAATAACCCCTATTTATTATAAATTAATTTTTCTCATATCCAGGTTGTTACTAGATATATTGGCCAAAATCATATTTATTGCATGAATTAACCTAATCTTATCCATAATTGTCATGGCGAACAACAAATTTGATGTTTCCCTTCAATTGATAGGAAATGCTCTTATATATTATATCATGCATTCCACATATTAAGATATACTCTTTAAGCATAATTTTCAATATACATTAAGTTTGATAATGTATGCTAAAAAATAGACATCATCATAATTCTTACAAAATAAGATCTAATCCTATACATGAAAATAACAAGAATATTAAACTCTCAAATTTTATTTTTATTTACAATTTTTTTCATCATCAATAAAACTTGTTAGAATCTTTTCCACCTTAAGAATAGCATGGAAAATTTCTAAGAACCCATGAAATTTATTTTATTTTCATACATTTATGCTTAAAGATCAAAATTTGGACCTCTTTACTATTATAGATGACCTAGGTAGCTCTATAGAAGTCAAGGATCTCTATGTAATTATTTTACATAGGAGAGAGCTACTACACGAGAAAAACTAGAGAACTGATGCAAAATGAAAAAAATTGCATTCATTCATTATTCACGAAAAATACAAGAATATATAAATCAACATTTTTTAAGAATAGATAAAGTAGGAAAACAATCTCATGACACATGTCACAAGATTCACAAACTAAACATAGGAAATTAAATTTATAATAAATACTTCCAAATGATCTTAAGATAATGTTTGAATATAATTTCACACCAACACCATCATTAAGTGCAACTTAGGGAGGCTACAAACACATGCTAAAAGGAAATATGGGTTTTGACAACAACTTTTCATCAAGTACCCATTTACAAACAAATATCTCTCATAACAAGAGTAAAGGAGAAAAGCCCAGTGGAAGAAAACCCTTCTCCAATAGAGATAAAATTATAAGTATGTATGTACAAGTGATAGATAAAAAAATAAAATCCATCATAAATACATAATGCATATTTCACATAGGAGAGAAAAAATGAATGAGATGTCATATCCCCTCCACAAGGAAGTATCTCTCATGCGAATGGTGAATTTCTGAAGACAAAAAAATAATCCAATGCCTATAAAAAACATTCCTCCCCTTGAGAAGAAACATATATCCATTGGTGAATGTATAATATATTCCCATAATATAGATAGATAGGAAACAAATCTAAATAGGTTCCTTTGAATGTAACTCTAGTTTCATCACACTAGGAAATAATGTCTCCTCTAGAATAGAAATTGAATGCCAATCAAAGAAGTGAAACTAGGAGATGGAATAATTTTAACATTATGTAAAACCAAAGAAAATTAAGGGATGGAATTAGTGCTATCAAAGAGGTAATTCAAATCCTCTAATGAATCCTCCAAATAAAAAATGTGAGATTTTAAAAAACAAGGACAAAATTTCTAATACATAGGAATTCCAATAAGATGGATGTAAAAGAATTAATTTGTCCTATTTCAAAGTATCAATGGAGGATATCAAAGAAGAAACACTATAATTTAAAGTACCAATAGGTGATTGAGATGTGATATCGATAGAAGGAGAAGATAAATAATATGTCTTTATATCATCAGAATATTCAAAAACAAGTAAAAATATTCAAGCTCCTCTAAAGTATAGAAAAAGAGGAATTATATAAAGGATGAAGAATCAAATAAGGATCCTCACCTCAAGAGGAATCCAAAGAATACAATCTAGTCTAAGAATAAATTCCAACAAGTTATTCCTCCTATATCCCTACAAGTGAAAATTCTAACCTTGAAGAATTTCCACTATAGTATGTACCCATATTTGAAGGCTATAGAAAATCTATGCCAACCCCTTTTCCCATGTTTATATAAAGTACACCTCACATAATTCTGGAATCAGTGTTTTTGTTTTTAAATAAACCTACCTCATCTATTCAATATGCATAATTAATTAATATTATTTTAAATAAGCCTCCTACTCCCCATTTTTCTCCTATTAAAGATTATAAAATAAAAGATGTGTCTCAAAAGGTCCTTTTGTCTGACCTTCCTTTCTCCCCTTCACCTATCTAACATACACAAATTTCTAAGAAAATATAAGAATAGATCATACAAACATAGGAGTAAGATATTGACATGAAAGAAAAATAAAAAAAGATAGAGGAATAGAAAACGAAAAAAAAATTTCAAAAAGATACGGAGAATTATGAGGAAGAAAAGAAAGATTCAAATAAAAAGGAAGATGTGGTTGTAGAGAAAAAGGAAAAAGAAGAGGAATAATTCCAAGATGAATTTCATAACATCTCTATGACTAAAGAAAATAAGTTTCTACATCAATTTAAGAAATATTTGAATGAGAAGAAATTAGAAGAGAAAAAAAATGGAAAAAAGTTGGGGAAATCAAAGATAAATAATTATACAAATTTCTTTTTTTCAAATTCTATCTAAATATCTAAAAGTGTCCTCTCAAGGTGATTTGTTGTAATTTTGGTGTCTAGTTGACTAGCTATCAACATCCAAAAAATAAAGAAGGAAATAAAGTTTAATGACCATATATTTTTATAGCTTGCTATGTGGGATATTGATTCACAATGAAGAAGCCAAATATTTTATCTTCCATTAGTTTAGATTTATCTAGATCAATAATTTATTTAATTTCTACTTCTATGGTTGGTAGCAATGACTAGGAAATGTTACTAGTTAACTATCAAATAACAAAAGTCAACCTAGAAGGATAATACAAGAGGTATACATTCAAGGTATGTAGACAATACTGACCACCATTACATCCAAGATAAATAAAGAAAAATAATAAACAGGAATTGGAAGATCAAATTATTAAATTGATTACATATTCCAAATAATTGATGGGTATCTTGTAGACAATGGATGGATCTTATGTAATTATATGGCAAATGCAGAAAGATGTGACACAAAAAAGATACCGCTTTAATTTTATGCCCAACATGAGCATTTGGTGAGTGCTAAATTTAGCACTCGCCAAATGATTGGGATGACCAAGCCTAAGGATTGGTCATTCCAAACCAAGTTTGGAGAGTGCCAAATTCAACAAGTGTCAAATGTGAAACATGTTATAAAAACAAATAAAAAAACTTGCTTTTCATTTTTTTATTGTTCAACCCACGACCCATGTGTATTTTTTTCTCCTCAACCTGTGCTTGATAAAATACATTGTTATTTTTGTTAGGAAATTTTATATTTAACCCATGATCTTAATCAATTTCCTACATAACCCATGAGAGATAAACAAGCATACAAGTAACCACAATGCATATATCAAATAGACAAGCCACAAGATAACACAAGATATACCTTGGGAAATCCCTCAAGAGAGAAAAACTAGCCTCCAAAAGCATCTATACTCCATCATATTATTCAACAATAAAGCAATACAATAGGTACAATGAATACCTCTAAAGCATCAAGCCCTCCAATGCATTCACATGTGTCCAAGCATGAATCCATACATCCCATGCCATGCTTCACAAATACACTCCTCAAGAAGACTCAATAATGATAGCCAACCACTTAGCCAACCTAAACCACTACACGTGTTTGCTTTTATAGACACAAGCTCACACAAAACACAACTAGTGGTAAGGTGAAACCATGTACTGGAAAACCATGTGAATACAAAACCACTAACCCTTTATTTAATATTGGGTACTAAGACATCACTTTATTTAATATTTCCCCAATATTAAATTATTATCACATGTCTCCCACACATTCAATAATAATACAATGTTACAATACAACATCAAGTGGTCCCCAAATAATTACCTAGTGTGATTAACCACACCACCAAGGTGTATCACAACTAAATAATTATTTAATTACAACATTATAATAAATCATTTTATTCAATGGTGTACAACACCGTATCCCAACATTCTCCCACTTGTTGTATACATTGTATAAGGGATCAATACATGAAATACATCATCATATCCATACATGTAACCACATGAATTTGTAACATTCTCTTGTGCTCCATCATGATACCTGAAATAAGAAAAAAGTGACCACCATCTCAAGCAAGAACTCCTCTCATCCTCAAATGTGACACCTATGGAAGAAAAGGAACATGCCAAGGTGAAGATGCACCAATCCACAAGCACAAGCATCAAATCCAAGTGATAGCAAAGGCTCTAACCAAGCCGATGTCAACTAAAAAACCCACATGATAAAAAATAGCATCTACAACACATGCTAATACATCCAACCATCCATACCTCCAAGGTATCAATACATTGGTAAACCCATGCCAAAAACATATGCAACCTATAAACTGCAACCAAAAGCTCCATGTATAAAACCTGTCAATGAAGCACACACATATCTAGGAACTCCCACTACATAGGTAATGTCAAGCATATCAAGTCTACCAATCAACACTATATCAAGGTGTGATAAGTAAATCAAAGCATGAAGTACCAAGAATAATAACAATGATCCACACATACAACCCAAAAAGTTGCATAATCTCTCATAACATGTTGCCACCATCCTCCCAAAATATAAACATCCAGGAAGGAACCATAAAGAGAGAAGCCTGTAAACCATAACATTAGATCATGAAGACATTTATTAAATACATTATTTAATAAATCACATTGATATCTAATTCAACATAAGCACATAAGAAACAAAATATAAATGATTATATACATCTATATATATATATATTCTTTATTATGCATAAAGAGTTCAAGTACATATAATCAGAAATATAATGCTAGTGGGGTCTATGACTACTAGACCCCTT
Source organism: Sequoia sempervirens (assembly GCA_007258455.2). Lineage (NCBI taxonomy): Eukaryota > Viridiplantae > Streptophyta > Pinopsida > Cupressales > Cupressaceae > Sequoia > Sequoia sempervirens. The sequence continues at coordinate 8,704 of VDFB02293035.1, read as the reverse complement.
AGGGCCTAGTGCTGGTGGTGCCCATCGAGATACAATAGAATGTGATAATGACCTTCTCATGGACTCTGGTAGGCCATCCACCTATCCAACCACTATTGCCTCCCATATGAGTGCCTCGATGTGCTCTCGCTCGATTCGGTCCCTATCTACCTACACCCTAGCAAGCTCCCCATGTAGCCTCAAGATGTCTGCTTGTAGGGTGTCCTCCATCCTGTTGTCAGTTGAACCTCTAGATGCTCAAAGTGTTGAAAGCTCTACTATAAATCGGCCAACCTAACTGGTGGAACTCATGTACGTTGCGCCCAATCTCATTATTGGCTCAAAGAGGTTTACGTGTTTCCCCGCAGAAGGTGGGGGTATGTACTCTGAGGGTATATCATCCTCTGCATGCAAGGGAGGTACTATCTCAGTGGTCACCTGCTGGTAGAGCTCACGCCACTCTCATGTGGACCCTATAAGATAGAAATCATAAAAGGTACCAGAACACATCATGATATATATATATACATCAATGTAAAAGTGTAATGAAAGCATATATCACATCATCACCTGGATCTCTAGTTCACTAGTCGAGGCGTAACCATGTAGCAACAGTCCCCTCCTATGTTGGAAGTGTGGATGGCCTGCTACTGTTGGCCTCCCCCCACTCATGAATGTGGATCTCTATTGTGGCTAGTACATGTGATCTGGTGACCTGTGTAGGAGGTAGATCTCTCCTCTCAAGGGAAACTGGACCCTCATCTATCTCATTAGTATCCTCACTCATAGATTGGGTTTCCTCCTCCTCCTCTTCCTCATCTAAAAATATTTTAGGCACTATATCATCATCATCTGTGTCACCATCGACTTGATCATCATCCCTATCATCTTTGCATCCAGGAAGAGGTCTTGCATGGCTCACAGGGTGACGTCTAGGAAAGACATGGGATGGTTGTGCTCCAACCCACCATTGATCATAGGCTGGTGTGGTGCCTACATCATCAATGGTGGATACTGGGGGCATATCATGGTTCTCGTCCTCTAAATCACTAATGTACACATCCTCAATAGTAATATTAGAAGTGTCTCCAGGTCTAGGGGCACTCTGTGCTAATTGTAGGAACCTAGGTCAAGCCCATGATGGAGCCTGTATCTAACTAAACTGGCGCATGATGTGATCATAATAGTATTGGAGGTTGAAGGTTGCATCAAATGGTTGTCATTGATGTAAACACATTACTACATGTATGACCCATTTACCGAAAGTTATTTCACATTGAAGATGACTGTTATGTATGGTCTAATATGTTGGTTTTAGGTCTAGTTCCTACCGTGTGACAAACTATGAGTCAGATATTTGAAGATCTTGGCCGACTTAGTAAGTGCAATACTTTATGGATTTTTTTGTCGACTTAATTGATGTGTAAGATAAATATATATACATATGTGCCTCTCTGGAAAAGAGAGGAGATGTGAGGTTATACAAGGACTTGAAACAAAAAAGTGTGTGGATGCAGCAAATTAGAATAAGTGAATCAAGCGAAGATAGAAAGTGTGTGATCAGATCAAGAGTATTGAGTGAATTTTTATAGGCAGTACTATCTTTACATAACTTCATCCGGAACTAAATTCAGCACAAGGAAAGGTGTAATTCATCAGTTCTCTTTAGGGGATAAGCTATAACATTTGTATTTTCGCAGTGAGCCCTCTGAGTTGTAGCCCTATGGATAGTGAGTCTAGACAATTGAGTCCTTATTTTAGGAAGTGAGTCTTGTCTTAGGCAATAAGCCTTTTGTAATCGGTTTTGATATTCTCTATAGTGTGAATTAATCCTTAATGTGGTTTTTCCTTCATTGGATTTTCCACGTAAATTTGGTGTTTCTATGAATATGTGATGACTTTCAATTTTGCATTTATTAATTAATCTTCCATGCAATATTTCGATATAGTTTTAGTATATGGTTAGAGCTTTTAATTTGGTGACAACTAATTCACCCCTCCCTCAATTGTCCTATTCAACAATTGATATTAGAGCACAATCCTTTGGAATAGGTTTAATAGCTTGAAGGAGATCTTGGCAGGTTTAATTAAATGGTGAAGGGATCTGACTTAGATGAAGAATTGAGAATAGATACCTTAGATTCTAAGAGTGAAGATCTAAAAGAAAATGTCAAGAAGGAAAGTGAATGTATTCAGAAATTAAGAAATCAAATCCAAAAATTTAAGCTAAAGCATAAAGAAGTTTACCAAGAACTAAAAGAAGAAAATTAAACCGCTGAAAATTTAAGGATGAAACTTGAAGAAAGAAAAAGAATAGAAGAAAATATGAAATTAGAAAATGGAAAAAGAAAAGAAATTATCAATCAAAAGATAGAAAAATGTGACAAGCTTGAACAAGAAGTAACAATTCTTAAATCTAATCTGGAAAGGGAAAAAAGTTTTGAAGAAAAATTCAAGATAAGTTCAGGAATGCTTGATGAATTGATTTCATCTCAGAATCCTACAAAGGATAAATGTGTTCTAGGACTTGAAGAAGGACAAAGTTCAAAGAAGAATCCTAGTCTCAACAAAATGAACAGTCAAAGGAAATTTCAAGGCAATGCTTATCAAGACAGGAGTAGAAGAATCAATATCGAAAGGATACCCATCTAACAACCTAATGATCAAAGGTATACATATTTTAATGGATTTTGTTACTCATGCAATAAATTTGGACATAAAGCAACAAAATGTAGAAGAGTGATGAATTAGAATAGATTAATTCAGAGTGTTGGATTCTTTGGTGGACAATGTTATGTTTGCAACAAGATTGGACATAAATCTACAAAATGTAGAAGTCAGATAATGATTAATTTAAGATGAATACAAACTCTCTTGACCAAATATTTGTTGTATGTCACTCTTGCAACAAACTAGGACATATCTCAAAATTTTGTAAGAGAAAAGTTGGGAAGAAACTTAATCCAGAATAGAAGAACAAGCTTATAAATCTAGAAGAAGTGAGGATAGAAATGGAAAAGATATAGAGAAAGAAAGAAGAATTAGAGAACAAGGAAAAATTAGATAATCATGTATCTGCATCTGGTGCAGATACCTCTTCCATGAACTAAATCTAGTAATGGATTCAAGAGAAGTAGCCATAGAAAAATCTATCAAACCCTTGGTATAAGAGGTGTCATGCGATGACACACGGATATGCGATGTGAATTTTTATTCTGAAGGCAATAAAGAAAATTTTGGTAGAAAACAAGCATTACAGAAGATTTGTGGAACCTGTGCATTTCACAAAATGGCTGACATCTTTGGTGGAAGGAGGAACTGATAGACTAAAGTACAAATGATGATGTCATGAGTATTAAATCATCCTTTATGATGAAACCCTAAAAGTGATAAGTAAGGAAGATTGAGTGGTCATTTTAATTTTGAAGTGAACAAGTTGAGGAATAAAGTGTTAGGGTTAATAGCAAGTGAAAGTACGAAGAACAAGGCTAAAAAAATGGAGTCAAAGGCAATGATGGTATTTAGTTCACGCAACAATGAATTGCATAAATTGAGTAAGTTATAGATTGATGAATTTGATCATGAAAAGATTCGAAATCTTGAGACTTCTCTTTCAGTTGAGAAAATCAAAAGGTCAAGAATTTAGGGCACAAGGGTTTAGATATTTGGATTGAATTTCCATACTTTTCAAATGTGGACATTATTTGGGCTATTTTAATTAGAATTCAAAGTGATCAGATGATCTTTGACAAACCCTATGAGATCACAAAGGGAGCAATTGTAGCAATAACATGATTATGCAATAACAAACTTGTTCCAGTCAAGTAATCTATAAAGAACAAAGAGGTCGAAGCCCTAACTGGGGTAACAGGAGATAAAAGGAAACTTATAATTCACACCATAATCAACCTAGTGATAAGGTATGTGGCATATGGCATCTCATATAAGATTTATTTCAGGAATAGAGAAGGTTCTACCTTATCAATTGTTGTTTATGTTGCACATCAAATGGTTGAGAAAAAGGAGGATTTTGACTTGTGTGAGTTGTTGAGAAATCAATTAATGGAAAATATAACTATTACAAACAATGACAAATATCCTTTTTGCTTTGGAACCTTGGTTATATGATTGATTATGTATTTTTTGAATTCATTACCATTAAAAGAAAATGTTGTGTGGAAGTCTGTTATACTATTTGGGAAGAAATTTTACCGATATTCGAACTGTCTAGCAGAAAAGGAAAAGGTTTGCAAAGAGTATTTTGAAATCAAAATAAATACATGAAATTTTGGTGTGGTTTCCAGTTCAGTTATGATTTCTGAGGAAGGATTATCCTCTGAAAAGAGGAAAATAAGAAGAATCAATGCATGTATCCCTTCAAAAATGAAGAAGCTAAAGATAGAGGAGAAGGAAGAAGAAAAGGAAGCAAAAATTTTAGAAGCACTTGATCTGGTATCAAAAAATGATGATGAAGAAGATGTTACTAAAGAAAAGGTGTTAAAATTCTTGAGCAACCTAACAGAATGAAGAAGATTGGAGATATATGGTTGTCTCGATAATCATATGAACAAGATGAGATTATTGTCACTCTGGCTATTTACATAATTCATAATGATATTGATCTAAGTGAATTGACAAGTATTTTATCAGAAGTATTGATTGAACAGATTGAAGATAGACCAAGGGAACAGTGACTTGGTGAAACAACAAAAGATGAAATTCAATTGGCTTTAGAAGAAAGGTGTCAAAATGAACAAAAGAGGTTGACTGAGAGTATAAATGAATTGAAGACCTGCATCAAGAGTGTAAATAGTGTGTATAGGCATTGTCTCTGGTGGCCTACTACTATTGGGAACTATAGAACGAAAATTGATACTATTGAGCATGAATTGAACTCTATTGGAAAAACATATGATGTTCTTAATGAAAAGGATGGAACGCAAAAGAAAATGATCAATTCCTTACAATATAATATTGTAGTCATCATGGTACAGAGGGATGGTATTGTGAAGACCTTTTGGAAATTCAAAGAGATAATTGAGTTAAGATTGGAATAGCTTCCTGGTCTCTTGGTGGATGCTGAGAAAAATGCATAGAATATTGCTATTTTGGATACTCTTCTGGAAACAATTGATTCAATAGCAAAGAACAACAATATTTTTCTATACATCAAGATGGCAGTGGATTCCTAGAAGAAATTTCTTCTGGAACTGAAAAAAATACAAGGAAATATTTTAAGGAAAGAAGGATTGAGGTAAAGAATAATTTTTGATAGCCTTTTTGTAAAATTTTTGAATTAAAGGAGAGAATTTTTTTTTGTCATTGATGTCAAAGGGGGATAGAGAGAGCATGTGAAAAAGGGAGACATGAAGCATGTGAAAAATGAAAATCATTTCATCTCATTAAAAGACTTACAAAGGTTGTTGTTGTTGGCTTTTCACATCTTTTGTTGCCATCAGATTGTTGGAGGTTGAAGGTTGCATCAAATGGTTGTCATTGATGTCAACATAGTACTACATGTATGACCCATTTACCGGAAGTTATTTCACATTGAAGATGGCTGTTATGTATGGTCTAATATGTTGGCTTTAGGTCTAGTTCCTACTATGTGACAAACTATGAGTCAGATATTTGAAGATCTTGGCCGACTTAGTGGGTGCAATACTTTATGGATGTTTTGGCCGACTTAATTGTTGTGTAAGATACATATATATACATATGTGCCTCTCTGGAAATGAGAGGAGATGTGAGGTTATACAAGAAGGACATAGAGATAGAAAAGTATGTGGATGTAGCAAATTAGAATAAGCAAACCAGGTGAAGACAAAAAGTGTGTGATTGGATCCAGAGGATTGAGTGACTTTTGATAGGCAGTACTATCTTTACAGAACTTCATCTAGAATTGAATTCAACGCAAGGAAAGGTGTAATTCATCAGTTCTCTTTTGGTGGTAAGCCATAAATTTTGTATTCTGGTAGTGAGTCATCTTCTTCGTATCTCTATGGCAGTGAGCCCTTCGGGTTGTAGCCCCGTGGATAGTGAGTTCGGACAGTGAGTCCTTATTTCAGGTAGTGAGCCTTATCTCAGAAAGTGAGCCTTTTGTAATCGGTTTTGATATTCTATATAGTATGAGTTAATCCTCGCTATGTTTTTTCCCTCATTGGGTTTTCCACGTAAATTTGGTGTTACTGTGTTTATGTGATGACTTTTAGTTTTGCATTTATTAATAAATATTTCATGCAGTATTTGTATATAGTTCTGGTATATGGTTCAATATTTTAATTTGGTGACAATTGATTCACCCCCCCTCTCAATTGTCCTATTCAACAAATATAAAGGTCTTACTATATAGTCATGTCACCCTAGAACATATCGATCTTGGTGAAGTCTGACCAACTCATGTCTCTCTTTTGGCCACTATGGTATCCTGAGATATGGTCTCCATGAGATATCACCCTCCTCCAATCGATCAAATCTAACATGATAGTGAAGCAAATCTCCCTCTTGCCATGAATTCCTTAGTGGATAATTGTAGGCCTATGAATAGCCCATGGCTATTATGGTAGGATAACTTGTGGGTCTAGTGCTCATGATATGCTTAAAACACCACACCTGTAAGAGTGTATAGTGCACTATACTTTCTAGCTCTTGGTAGACAAATCACCCGAGATCATAGTAAAGATGTGCAAACATAATGTGACTCTAGGCATAAATGGTTTGATACTACTCCATATCTCAAATAATGTGAACCAACCCTCCATCTAAATGATCCCCTCATCCATCAGGAACCAATGTAAGTGTTGTAGTGATGACCATAATATGTAGGATTAGTGGAGTTAGTGCATGTAGTAGCCATCTATGCTCAACGTGAGGCCCAATGCTTGACTCCAAGATGGGGCGCCCTAGACAATATAAGATATCATCCAGCATCTCCTCATGTGTCCACTCATTGGCTGAGTGTACAACCTTTTCTTGGATGGGTAACTGTAGAATGTGATGTATGTCCTCTAATGTAACAGTCATCTCCTCAATAGGGCTAGCAGCATGGTGTCATGATATCTCATTGGTGGTGTAGCATACAAAAAAAATAATCCTATATCTTGAAGAATATTGATCCCATCCTCTAACAATCAAGCGATGAGGTCTCAGGAAACAAAACTGTTTACCTCTGAGATGCTATTGGGCTCGAGGAGGGATCTAAATGATAAAGTAAGCAAAGTAAATCCTAAATATATCCATTAATAATTAAAATAATAAAATAAATATTCTCTAGGACATATGTCCCTTTTTGCACGAGGATCTTGGACATTTTGCGCCAAAGTGGGACACTTTGCACCAACAATGGACACTTTGTGATAAAGATGGATGCTTTGCGACTATCTTTTATAGGATCCTAAAAATATTAAAAATACATAAAAAATTAATGTAAATGCATGAAAAAAAAGACAAAGAAACAAATAATCCACTCACCGTAGGTCGGATCGTGTGTCGTGCCACCTCATTGCAAAGCACATCAAGTCTAGGAGGCCTCTAGGTTCATCGACTCGACATCCTGGATCACTCTACACCAAGGTAAACTACAAAGAGGTAAATGCCAAAATGAGATAAAAATTTCATTTTCATTCAAATATGCCTAATTTTATTATAAATATGCATATTTTACTTTAGGTATATTTCATTCAAATCAACATATTGGGGCCTAGAGAATTCCATTTTTTATGTTGTTTGTTGTGTTTGATTTATGATTCTGCTCTTGATCTCATCAACTATCTATCTGGTATGGTACTTGGAAATACCCTATGATAAGACTTAATTAATTCAATGTGGTTTTGTGGCTACCTTGATTCTACCTTCATAAAAGCAAGCAGAATCAGGGGGGCATACATCTACCCTCAAATTCTATTCTCCATAGAAGTTTGATAAGAGGATTTTTGAATGACTAACGAATATGTGTTGCAAGATGTGGTTCTTAACATTGTGGTTTTGTAGATAACTACAATGGGGGCATGAGTATCCTTTTATAAATCATGCTATAATTCCTTTAGCTTGTTTATGCATGTAGTGTCATATGGCTGCTAAAGTGGGGGCTAAATGTAGTGTAGAAAATTGTACCCCTTTCTAGGAGAAAGTACAATTCACACTTATTTGGACCTATTTTGGTGACCTTTTCATTAATGAATTTTAAAAATATCATTAATAGGCCCCTAATTCCCCTGTATCATGTATCCCAAGGCCTATTTTACTTAATTTTATTTAATTCCTAAAACCACAATCCATATTGAATAACTACTATGGATCAAATTAATGCCCTGACATTTAAGGAGTCTTGAATTTTTAGGCCAAAACCCATTCAACCGTGAGGGAATGGGTCCTCATTAAGTGCCTTAAAATCAACTTTGGATATGTTTTTGGCATCATTTTAATCTCTCAAATTTAAATTTGTCATGTCAGCTTTCAGGATCTAATAATTGGAAAATTAGATAGGAATCCTAAAAAGCTAAGTCTCACATTCATTTTACACTAGACAAGCGACAAGGAAGAGAATTTCATATGAGATCAAGTATTCATATTCAAGATCAACGAGAAGCATTCAAAAGTGAAGTCTTGGAGTAGAATTTGAGTTTTTTTGTATGTCTTCAACCTCATTTAGATATCAAGATCAAGCATTTTCAAAGGATCAATGATAGTTGCCTATAGAGGATCATGATGGATTCTAGGTTTTGGG
>VDFB02293034.1:0-25703 GCA_007258455.2 Sequoia sempervirens | reverse complement strand
TCAATAGAATTCATCTATTAATGTAATTTCAAATGAACCATCTAAACAAATCAATGCATAAAATATACTGTTTAAATTAAACCAAACCAAATCAAACCCACCCACAAAATGTAATGTAGAACACTACATACTATCTGAAACAACCTTGAATCAACATGAATTAAACAGAAAACAAGATTTAACCCAAACCAAACCCACCAACAAAATCATCCAGACAACCTTAAATCATCATGAATTAAACAGAAAACAAGATAATGATTTGCTTTACTTATCTCGAATACTTCAGATCAACTGAAAAAATAATTCCCATGATGTCCAGTTCCACTTTGGCATTTTGCATAATTAAAAGCATGAACTCTTACATCTTGTTGGCCATATAAATACCATGTTCTAATGGTTGCCTTTTTCAACGTCCCATTGTTATCAATGCCTCCGTAGTTTACAACATTCATCTTGCCAAAAAACACACTGTGCAACTAACATCCATTCATGGAAACAGTTAGTAATGATTATACACCACAACCTATTATGGATTTACTGAAGATTTTCAAAGAGGATATTGATTTTAGAAAGAGTTTCCTCTTCTTGTATCAAACATAACATGGCAAGGACTGCGTCTAGTTTATGTAAGAGCGTGTATACATCATGACCTGCGACAATAGTGAATTGTACATAAGATCTTTGTACAAATCTCGTATTGTGCGAGGTGTACGGGTTCAATGTACTGAATAGACCTTTGAAACTATGTATACTTGTGCTAATGGCAGACATATCTTATCTTATTTGTGCTCCACTCCAATCTTATTCGTGCTCCACTCCTTGTATTTACTTGCACTGGTCACTTAGCTACTATTTATGGCACGCTGGTTTTTAATGGAACGATGTAAATTATGGTCATACATTTGAGATATCATTTATCTTATAGTCACCATCACAATTCCCATAGCATTGGAACATTGGGTAGAATTAAGTGGCTAGGATCAATGTACTAGTAATAAGTGAAGTGTCGGTGTCCACCATTGCAGCCTCCATCATGGCTTAGTTGAGGTAACCAAGCTTCGAGTGCTTTCTATACCATTATGTTTAGAACATTCTTTTTTAACACATTGGAAAGTTCCTATGATGTTTTTTCATGTTTAGGGGATGAGTATACCTCACATTTATATCATATTTAATCATGATATGAGCATACCTCACATTTATAGTTTTCAATAATCACTTTTAATTTGTGCAAATGGAAAAGTGGATGTTTTAGAGCATTCTTGGATATGGAATAGAAGGAATTTGAGGAGGACCACTAAAGGATATCATATAGTGTTGGTATGTTCCTTGCAATAACACTCCTTACATTATAATATATGATGTGTATATAATATGTTTAAAATAATCAATTTTCTTGTTATTTTATTATTTGTTTCATCTATATCTTCAATCTTTTATTAACTTCTTAAAGACTAAAAGGGTTTCTATTGGGGTTTAAGTGTAATGGATTCTTGATTATCTTTTTCTATATGATCATGTTGTATTGGACTAAGTTTTATTGTAAATGATTGTTCTAAGACCATTTGTAACTTACTTCGTTGTTTGTAGTGTTAGAAGAATCCTAAATTGTAATTCAGTGAGTACTTACCATTGTTACACATTAATTCTTTTGAGAACTACTATATTTTTCTTTATTATAATTTTATTTTCTAGTATTTAAATTCTTGATATTCAAATTCATCTAAGAATCCCTTTCAAATATTTGAAACATTGATGTGATAGCCTATTGAATGTCTACCATTCCTATGCATGAACTCAAAATTTAGTAGTAGACAATTAAAAACTACAATTTTTATTTGACATATTATTTAACTATATGATACCTTTGCATGCCTATCAATTTCATGCAACATCCTCAATTCCATTGAAATTCATTACTAATGGTTAGGTTGGATCATAGATGATAATGTGGATAGAGATTGTAACACATCTCGTAGACACTTTTTCTACCTTGGTTTGTACTTTTTCCATTTTAATTTTATTTCCCCCACTTTGATTTGTATTTCCATCATCTTGATTTATATTTTCTCCTATTTTATTTATAGGTAAAATGTATGCACCTTCCCCACTACTAGAGGAGTCTAATAGGGTACTAGTTACAAGTGGCACAATATCTATATCTAAACCTATACTTTTCTCTTGAAAAAAATATCTTTCATATACTAGAAATAAACTTCTCACATGATCAATTTTGTTATTGCAATATATTTAAAAAACCCCTAATTATCTATGTAAATTATCGTCCACTTCAATATGTCATTGAGAAGGGAAAGTTGGGGTTGGTTTCTTTTGAATGGAATCTATAACCAAGGCATAATAAATTCACATTATTTTACTATTGTTGTTCCCTAATTATACTATTGAATTTTGTACAAAATCCACTCATCCCTTTTGACTAATACGACCTAGTTTCTAATTTTAGTTTGATGTATTCTAATATGTCATCCATATCATCAACATGGTTATTTTTTCCTTTAATATTGTATTATGATCAGTGAATACTCATGCATTAGGTGGGTATCTCTCATGATGCACTATTTTTAAACATTATTCCTCCATATTCTCATTTATCAATTATTCATAAACTAGTTTTTCAAGCATCCACATAATAGAAATTTTGATACTCCATAGAAATAAATTATACTTTTACTTCTATTAAAATAATCTTAATCAATACAATATAATTAAAATTTTATATTGGATAGTCTGGTGAAGAAATAATGCAATCATTCTTCTATCAATGTATAGGTAAAAAAATAACATCCAAAAAATACCTATCTATTGTATCTAATATAGATAGAGGTTTAATTCATGAGATGGTATTAGGATTATAATCAATAGAATACTTTTATTAGGTTTACAATCAATTATATGGCTTTGTAACTTAAGGTGATAGTATTAGTATTAAACTTAATAAAAATATTTTGATTATTATGATTACTATAAAATCTAATATATATTTCACTCAATTATATAGATTAGTGACTTTGAGAAGAATAGTTCATATACAAAATCATAAATTATGCAATGTCTCTACCTTTGTAATTGAAATCTATAAGTATCTTCTTAAATCACATTAAATATAATTTCTTTAGTGTGTACCAATAATTTATTTCCATTGAGTCCCTTTCTTTGCATCCTAAGAACACATTATTCTATTCATGTTATAAGATCACAATAATGAAACTAAATTTGAGGAAATGTGTAACCTATGTAAAACCCCATCCCGCAACCTAGAGGATGATGCAAACATTGCGAAAGCACAACTAATTTTTTTCTTAAAAAGAAGTAACAATGATGAGTGAAGTAAACTACTCTAACACATACATCCTCTAGGCCATGCAATGCGTCTACATGTGAATTTCAAAACTTACAAAATTATTCTAAAACATAGTATATGGAATTAACTCATGATAACAACATACAACAAAGCATTTACCATTTCATAATAAATCTAACACAAAGAAAAGTAATGAACATATTTCCACAAATACAACACCATATAAACAATATATATACCATTTAATCCAACGAAAAATAGATCATACATAATGTTACAATTACAACACAAGGAGTCCTCCTTGATTACAAATAAGGAATACAATATATAGTGTCCACTGTTACAATGAATATAAGAGAAGTACAATTCCATAGAAACACACGAGCTCCTCGAACTAGAAGATCCCGCCATCACGAACATGAAGAGAAAACCCAACAATGTAAGGTGCACGCCACCCAGCCATGTGGTACCTTTAGGACCAACCCCCATGCTAGGATATAGTAATAGGTAACCAAGACTAACCTACTACCTCTAGACACAGGCAAGGTACAAAACCACATAGTACTAGTAAATACAAAACATAGGTTACATTGCTTCTAGAATCACAAAATCAAGTACAACCACTGTACAATACAATCAATTGTTGTCATAGGAGGAGTTTCATCATAAAGGTTGCATTGGTTATCCTAAGGAGATCTTCCTAGGTCCCGACCCCCATCTTGGGTTATCCTAGTAACCTCTTACGAACTCCGGCCCCACATGCACACCAGTGCGGAATCAATTATCTTTCAAGAAGAAAAGATAGCGATCTTGTCATTCTAGGCCTTCCCGACTCATCTCAAGTAACACAAGCCCTTGAGCCAATGAGCGAGGCTAATTATCAAGTTAAATATGTTAACTACCCATTCCCCTAATGTAGGTTATTTAATTTCCACTAATTACACTAACTTCCACACGAGTTGTCTTGGGACCACTTTGTGTCCCGACCCTCGTTGAAAGCCACTCCCCTATCCACAACACAATAAATCATTCTACACCCAAGGGTAGATAGTGCACAAACTGATAATAACATAACACAAGAGATAACACATCCCTACGGATGTCCAATACTGAATCCAACTTCATGCACTACCCAAGAAAATCTCAAGGCAAATAATAGAAATGACAACCCTTTCACAATTATAATCTGGAAGACTTATATTTTCTCTACAACAAATATTCCCCACAGTACCCAATTACATAAATACTAGAAATTAAAATAGACAATCTCATGTAATTAAAAGCACTACTATTTAGATTTCCTAAATCCATTAGTTCAATATCGCAAATTTAAAATACATCATTCAAAACACAATTCCCATTAATCATAAACAACAAAATTATAACAAAAGTTTAACTATAGTTTCACAACCACACATAATATCTAACCCAATTTCACAATTAAACTAATTAATCATTTCTAATTAACTAATCATGCTTGCATATATCTATTGTAATAATCAAACATTAAACAAATATATTTAATATGTATATATATAATTAAATATAATTATATATATACATATAATATATATTATTTAATTATAAAATCAACTATACCATAAAAGAAACTCATTTATCTAAAATAAAATCCATTTACTCAAAAACTATTTCCTCATGTTTCTTTTTTTTAAATGTATCCATTTAAAGAAATACAAACTAAAATATATATATCAATTTAAATCATATTACATATACTATATATAATATATATATAATATATATATATCATATATAATATACGAATAAAACAAAAATTAAACAAAGTAAATGAACTCAATCAAAGTAGACATAGGGATGCAGCCCTGGTTGCGTCGACCTCCATAGGGAGGTAGCGTTGTCTATGGACAATACTTCCCCCACACATATGTGGGGAGCACTACCCACAACAACGCACCCCTGTGCGTAGCTGGGGGTTTCATCCCCTGGCCAAACACAATGATTTTTTTATTAATTTTTTTCTTCACTACTGTAAATTTTCCATACGGTGATTTCTCAATTTTTTCCAAAATAAAAATTTCCTACAGGAAAAATATAGTCCTCATATAAAATAAAATATTTATATATAATATATATGTATATGTACATATATATTTCAATATATATGTATATATATATATATATATAAATTTATCCAAACAATTAATCAAGATGGGAAATTAATTTTCACAGAAGAAGTTTTCTACAAGAAAAATGTAGAAATATTTTACAGAGGTTTCCTAACTCATCAATTATTTTCTATAGAGGAAATAATTCTATTTCCACAAGAAGAGGTTTTCTAAGTTTGATTTAAATTCAACAGATGTTCAACAATTTAACTATAATTTTCTTCTGTATAAATATATTTCCAAAAAAAACAATTTTAATAGAGGAAATACAATATATTCTACAGAGGCTGTAAACATTCTCGGCAATCTTTTAAAAACAAAAGCTTCTACAAATAATGAAATCCTCTTCTAATATTTTCCAATTTGCATTACAATAACAATTTAACTTATCTCTTTCAAATTAAAATTAACAAAACAATAAAGAACTTGTGCTAGAAGATCGAATGATTCGAAGATTGATGTCGAGCTTCCCTTTAATCTTCAATAGAGCTACCAAAGCTTCCTCCAGAAGAATTGCCACTTCCTAGAGAACAAAAACAATCCACATCCAAGAATATAACAAACTAGATTCCTAGAATTATCAAAGAGCTTCTAAGATTTACAATTTCTTCAAACCATAAAACAGTTCTTCCATTTCCAAAAACCTCTATCTTTTTTTTCCCGTGAAAACTTCCTCTTTTCTCACCAATTTCATTCAATCTCTTCGTAAATCAATTTTAAGACAATTAGAAAACAAACCCTTCTAACTTCCAGTTCACACAACAAATATTTCTTCTTTAACAAACCAAGATATTTCTAAGATCTTTTCCCAAATATGCATTTAAAATTAAAAACAATTTATTTAATCCACTTTGCAATTAAATAACTTATTTATTTTAATTCCCAATTAATTTAATAATTAAAATTACTTTATAATATAACTTAAATTAAATTAATTAATTTATAATAAAATCTCCATATTAATTAAATACTTAATCGCAACATATAATTTAATCCTTACAATTTAAACTTGCACGATAAATAAAATACCAAGACCAACATACAGACTAACGACACACTGTGCTAGGGTAAAGGTTTGACAAGGTTAACCAGTTACTATCTCCCAATCAACATTACTGTTGAGTAGTGGACACGCTCAAACCTGTGAAACCAAGTGAAGCCGTTGTCCTATACCTACAAACCTACAACCAAGGAAAATGTCGTACATGTATTCAGATCATAATTCATACACACCGTGAAGAGAGAATCACAGAAATCATAGGGCACTCGCAAGCAAGCGATGCAATACCATTCTTTTCACCAATACAATGTCACATCATTTAACAAGATAATATATCAATTAAACTACAATAAGCATAAATAGAAATGTCATCACAACTAAGCATCTATGCAAATATAAATCATATTAGACATAATCACCATGCATATAATATATCATCACATCCATTTAGTCTATCATTGCTCCACTGTCAGCAATAGAATAACCATAACATAAAATAAGGTCTAACAAAGTATCTGAGTTGTCAAAGAAAATATAACAAATCGGAGGGGTGTCACAACCTATATGATGACATTAGTTTGCATTTATTTGAAAATCATACACAAACATATTAGTTTCGTAGACTACTCACTCGAGTCACACATGTGTTCAAATACATTCACATAGAATAAAATTCATACATTTAGCTAAGAATAAACTCATAAAAATAAATAAATCACAAAACAAAACTTTATATCTTTCACCAATACCAATCACTACATATTAATTCAAATGATACTATGTCTACAGTATGATTTATTAGAGACTCAATATAGATTTTAGACCCAAAATAATATTTCCTATGCACTCATCAAATATACATAGTTGTATTCTTTTATAATAAAGAAACAAACTAAAACCAATGAAGAATCAAGAAATAACCCCTATTTATTATAAATTAATTTTTCTCATATCCAGGTTGTTACTAGATATATTGACCAAAATCATATTTATTGCATGAATTAACCTAATCTTATCCATAATTGTCATGGCGAACAACAAATTTGATGTTTCCCTTCAATTGATAGGAAATGCTCTTATATATTATATCATGCATTCCACATATTAAGATATACTCTTTAAGCATAATTTTCAATATACATTAAGTTTGATAATGTATGCTAAAAAATAGACATCATCATAATTCTTACAAAATAAGATCTAATCCTATACATGAAAATAACAAGAATATTAAACTCTCAAATTTTATTTTTATTTACAATTTTTTTCATCATCAATAAAACTTGTTAGAATCTTTTCCACCTTAAGAATAGCATGGAAAATTTCTAAGAACCCATGAAATTTATTTTATTTTCATACATTTATGCTTAAAGATCAAAATTTGGACCTCTTTACTATTATAGATGACCTAGGTAGCTCTATAGAAGTCAAGGATCTCTATGTAATTATTTTACATAGGAGAGAGCTACTACACGAGAAAAACTAGAGAACTGATGCAAAATGAAAAAAATTGCATTCATTCATTATTCACGAAAAATACAAGAATATATAAATCAACATTTTTTAAGAATAGATAAAGTAGGAAAACAATCTCATGACACATGTCACAAGATTCACAAACTAAACATAGGAAATTAAATTTATAATAAATACTTCCAAATGATCTTAAGATAATGTTTGAATATAATTTCACACCAACACCATCATTAAGTGCAACTTAGGGAGGCTACAAACACATGCTAAAAGGAAATATGGGTTTTGACAACAACTTTTCATCAAGTACCCATTTACAAACAAATATCTCTCATAACAAGAGTAAAGGAGAAAAGCCCAGTGGAAGAAAACCCTTCTCCAATAGAGATAAAATTATAAGTATGTATGTACAAGTGATAGATAAAAAAATAAAATCCATCATAAATACATAATGCATATTTCACATAGGAGAGAAAAAATGAATGAGATGTCATATCCCCTCCACAAGGAAGTATCTCTCATGCGAATGGTGAATTTTTGAAGACAAAAAAATAATCCAATGCCTATAAAAAACATTCCTCCCCTTGAGAAGAAACATATATCCATTGGTGAATGTATAATATATTCCCATAATATAGATAGATAGGAAACAAATCTAAATAGGTTCCTTTGAATGTAACTCTAGTTTCATCACACTAGGAAATAATGTCTCCTCTAGAATAGAAATTGAATGCCAATCAAAGAAGTGAAACTAGGAGATGGAATAATTTTAACATTATGTAAAACCAAAGAAAATTAAGGGATGGAATTAGTGCTATCAAAGAGGTAATTCAAATCCTCTAATGAATCCTCCAAATAAAAAATGTGAGATTTTAAAAAACAAGGACAAAATTTCTAATACATAGGAATTCCAATAAGATGGATGTAAAAGAATTAATTTGTCCTATTTCAAAGTATCAATGGAGGATATCAAAGAAGAAACACTATAATTTAAAGTACCAATAGGTGATTGAGATGTGATATCGATAGAAGGAGAAGATAAATAATATGTCTTTATATCATCAGAATATTCAAAAACAAGTAAAAATATTCAAGCTCCTCTAAAGTATAGAAAAAGAGGAATTATATAAAGGATGAAGAATCAAATAAGGATCCTCACCTCAAGAGGAATCCAAAGAATACAATCTAGTCTAAGAATAAATTCCAACAAGTTATTCCTCCTATATCCCTACAAGTGAAAATTCTAACCTTGAAGAATTTCCACTATAGTATGTACCCATATTTGAAGGCTATAGAAAATCTATGCCAACCCCTTTTCCCATGTTTATATAAAGTACACCTCACATAATTCTGGAATCAGTGTTTTTGTTTTTAAATAAACCTACCTCATCTATTCAATATGCATAATTAATTAATATTATTTTAAATAAGCCTCCTACTCCCCATTTTTCTCCTATTAAAGATTATAAAATAAAAGATGTGTCTCAAAAGGTCCTTTTGTCTGACCTTCCTTTCTCCCCTTCACCTATCTAACATACACAAATTTCTAAGAAAATATAAGAATAGATCATACAAACATAGGAGTAAGATATTGACATGAAAGAAAAATAAAAAAAGATAGAGGAATAGAAAACGAAAAAAAAAATTCAAAAAGATACGGAGAATTATGAGGAAGAAAAGAAAGATTCAAATAAAAAGGAAGATGTGGTTGTAGAGAAAAAGGAAAAAGAAGAGGAATAATTCCAAGATGAATTTCATAACATCTCTATGACTAAAGAAAATAAGTTTCTACATCAATTTAAGAAATATTTGAATGAGAAGAAATTAGAAGAGAAAAAAAATGGAAAAAAGTTGGGGAAATCAAAGATAAATAATTATACAAATTCCTTTTTTTCAAATTCTATCTAAATATCTAAAAGTGTCCTCTCAAGGTGATTTGTTGTAATTTTGGTGTCTAGTTGACTAGCTATCAACATCCAAAAAATAAAGAAGGAAATAAAGTTTAATGACCATATATTTTTATAGCTTGCTATGTGGGATATTGATTCACAATGAAGAAGCCAAATATTTTATCTTCCATTAGTTTAGATTTATCTAGATCAATAATTTATTTAATTTCTACTTCTATGGTTGGTAGCAATGACTAGGAAATGTTACTAGTTAACTATCAAATAACAAAAGTCAACCTAGAAGGATAATACAAGAGGTATACATTCAAGGTATGTAGACAATACTGACCACCATTACATCCAAGATAAATAAAGAAAAATAATAAACAGGAATTGGAAGATCAAATTATTAAATTGATTACATATTCCAAATAATTGATGGGTATCTTGTAGACAATGGATGGATCTTATGTAATTATATGGCAAATGCAGAAAGATGTGACACAAAAAAGATACCGCTTTAATTTTATGCCCAACATGAGCATTTGGTGAGTGCTAAATTTAGCACTCGCCAAATGATTGGGATGACCAAGCCTAAGGATTGGTCATTCCAAACCAAGTTTGGAGAGTGCCAAATTCAACAAGTGTCAAATGTGAAACATGTTATAAAAACAAATAAAAAAACTTGCTTTTCATTTTTTTATTGTTCAACCCACGACCCATGTGTATTTTTTTCTCCTCAACCTGTGCTTGATAAAATACATTGTTATTTTTGTTAGGAAATTTTATATTTAACCCATGATCTTAATCAATTTCCTACATAACCCATGAGAGATAAACAAGCATACAAGTAACCACAATGCATATATCAAATAGACAAGCCACAAGATAACACAAGATATACCTTGGGAAATCCCTCAAGAGAGAAAAACTAGCCTCCAAAAGCATCTATACTCCATCATATTATTCAACAATAAAGCAATACAATAGGTACAATGAATACCTCTAAAGCATCAAGCCCTCCAATGCATTCACATGTGTCCAAGCATGAATCCATACATCCCATGCCATGCTTCACAAATACACTCCTCAAGAAGACTCAATAATGATAGCCAACCACTTAGCCAACCTAAACCACTACACGTGTTTGCTTTTATAGACACAAGCTCACACAAAACACAACTAGTGGTAAGGTGAAACCATGTACTGGAAAACCATGTGAATACAAAACCACTAACCCTTTATTTAATATTGGGTACTAAGACATCACTTTATTTAATATTTCCCCAATATTAAATTATTATCACATGTCTCCCACACATTCAATAATAATACAATGTTACAATACAACATCAAGTGGTCCCCAAATAATTACCTAGTGTGATTAACCACACCACCAAGGTGTATCACAACTAAATAATTATTTAATTACAACATTATAATAAATCATTTTATTCAATGGTGTACAACACCGTATCCCAACATTCTCCCACTTGTTGTATACATTGTATAAGGGATCAATACATGAAATACATCATCATATCCATACATGTAACCACATGAATTTGTAACATTCTCTTGTGCTCCATCATGATACCTGATATAAGAAAAAAGTGACCACCATCTCAAGCAAGAACTCCTCTCATCCTCAAATGTGACACCTATGGAAGAAAAGGAACATGCCAAGGTGAAGATGCACCAATCCACAAGCACAAGCATCAAATCCAAGTGATAGCAAAGGCTCTAACCAAGCCGATGTCAACTAAAAAACCCACATGATAAAAAATAGCATCTACAACACATGCTAATACATCCAACCATCCATACCTCCAAGGTATCAATACATTGGTAAACCCATGCCAAAAACATATGCAACCTATAAACTGCAACCAAAAGCTCCATGTATAAAACCTGTCAATGAAGCACACACATATCTAGGAACTCCCACTACATAGGTAATGTCAAGCATATCAAGTCTACCAATCAACACTATATCAAGGTGTGATAAGTAAATCAAAGCATGAAGTACCAAGAATAATAACAATGATCCACACATACAACCCAAAAAGTTGCATAATCTCTCATAACATGTTGCCACCATCCTCCCAAAATATAAACATCCAGGAAGGAACCATAAAGAGAGAAGCCTGTAAACCATAACATTAGATCATGAAGACATTTATTAAATACATTATTTAATAAATCACATTGATATCTAATTCAACATAAGCACATAAGAAACAAAATATAAATGATTATATACATCTATATATATATATATTCTTTATTATGCATAAAGAGTTCAAGTACATATAATCAGAAATATAATGCTAGTGGGGTCTATGACTACTAGACCCCTTAGGGCCTAGTGCTGGTGGTGCCCATCGAGATACAATAGAATGTGATAATGACCTTCTCATGGACTCTGGTAGGCCATCCACCTATCCAACCACTATTGCCTCCCATATGAGTGCCTCGATGTGCTCTCGCTCGATTCGGTCCCTATCTACCTACACCCTAGCAAGCTCCCCATGTAGCCTCAAGATGTCTGCTTGTAGGGTGTCCTCCATCCTGTTGTCAGTTGAACCTCTAGATGCTCAAAGTGTTGAAAGCTCTACTATAAATCGGCCAACCTAACTGGTGGAACTCATGTACGTTGCGCCCAATCTCATTATTGGCTCAAAGAGGTTTACGTGTTTCCCCGCAGAAGGTGGGGGTATGTACTCTGAGGGTATATCATCCTCTGCATGCAAGGGAGGTACTATCTCAGTGGTCACCTGCTGGTAGAGCTCACGCCACTCTCATGTGGACCCTATAAGATAGAAATCATAAAAGGTACCAGAACACATCATGATATATATATATACATCAATGTAAAAGTGTAATGAAAGCATATATCACATCATCACCTGGATCTCTAGTTCACTAGTCGAGGCGTAACCATGTAGCAACAGTCCCCTCCTATGTTGGAAGTGTGGATGGCCTGCTACTGTTGGCCTCCCCCCACTCATGAATGTGGATCTCTATTGTGGCTAGTACATGTGATCTGGTGACCTGTGTAGGAGGTAGATCTCTCCTCTCAAGGGAAACTGGACCCTCATCTATCTCATTAGTATCCTCACTCATAGATTGGGTTTCCTCCTCCTCCTCTTCCTCATCTAAAAATATTTTAGGCACTATATCATCATCATCTGTGTCACCATCGACTTGATCATCATCCCTATCATCTTTGCATCCAGGAAGAGGTCTTGCATGGCTCACAGGGTGACGTCTAGGAAAGACATGGGATGGTTGTGCTCCAACCCACCATTGATCATAGGCTGGTGTGGTGCCTACATCATCAATGGTGGATACTGGGGGCATATCATGGTTCTCGTCCTCTAAATCACTAATGTACACATCCTCAATAGTAATATTAGAAGTGTCTCCAGGTCTAGGGGCACTCTGTGCTAATTGTAGGAACCTAGGTCAAGCCCATGATGGAGCCTGTATCTAACTAAACTGGCGCATGATGTGATCATAATAGTATTGGAGGTTGAAGGTTGCATCAAATGGTTGTCATTGATGTAAACACATTACTACATGTATGACCCATTTACCGAAAGTTATTTCACATTGAAGATGACTGTTATGTATGGTCTAATATGTTGGTTTTAGGTCTAGTTCCTACCGTGTGACAAACTATGAGTCAGATATTTGAAGATCTTGGCCGACTTAGTAAGTGCAATACTTTATGGATTTTTTTGTCGACTTAATTGATGTGTAAGATAAATATATATACATATGTGCCTCTCTGGAAAAGAGAGGAGATGTGAGGTTATACAAGGACTTGAAACAAAAAAGTGTGTGGATGCAGCAAATTAGAATAAGTGAATCAAGCGAAGATAGAAAGTGTGTGATCAGATCAAGAGTATTGAGTGAATTTTTATAGGCAGTACTATCTTTACATAACTTCATCCGGAACTAAATTCAGCACAAGGAAAGGTGTAATTCATCAGTTCTCTTTAGGGGATAAGCTATAACATTTGTATTTTCGCAGTGAGCCCTCTGAGTTGTAGCCCTATGGATAGTGAGTCTAGACAATTGAGTCCTTATTTTAGGAAGTGAGTCTTGTCTTAGGCAATAAGCCTTTTGTAATCGGTTTTGATATTCTCTATAGTGTGAATTAATCCTTAATGTGGTTTTTCCTTCATTGGATTTTCCACGTAAATTTGGTGTTTCTATGAATATGTGATGACTTTCAATTTTGCATTTATTAATTAATCTTCCATGCAATATTTCGATATAGTTTTAGTATATGGTTAGAGCTTTTAATTTGGTGACAACTAATTCACCCCTCCCTCAATTGTCCTATTCAACAATTGATATTAGAGCACAATCCTTTGGAATAGGTTTAATAGCTTGAAGGAGATCTTGGCAGGTTTAATTAAATGGTGAAGGGATCTGACTTAGATGAAGAATTGAGAATAGATACCTTAGATTCTAAGAGTGAAGATCTAAAAGAAAATGTCAAGAAGGAAAGTGAATGTATTCAGAAATTAAGAAATCAAATCCAAAAATTTAAGCTAAAGCATAAAGAAGTTTACCAAGAACTAAAAGAAGAAAATTAAACCGCTGAAAATTTAAGGATGAAACTTGAAGAAAGAAAAAGAATAGAAGAAAATATGAAATTAGAAAATGGAAAAAGAAAAGAAATTATCAATCAAAAGATAGAAAAATGTGACAAGCTTGAACAAGAAGTAACAATTCTTAAATCTAATCTGGAAAGGGAAAAAAGTTTTGAAGAAAAATTCAAGATAAGTTCAGGAATGCTTGATGAATTGATTTCATCTCAGAATCCTACAAAGGATAAATGTGTTCTAGGACTTGAAGAAGGACAAAGTTCAAAGAAGAATCCTAGTCTCAACAAAATGAACAGTCAAAGGAAATTTCAAGGCAGTGCTTATCAAGACAGGAGTAGAAGAATCAATATCGAAAGGATACCCATCTAACAACCTAATGATCAAAGGTATACATATTTTAATGGATTTTGTTACTCATGCAATAAATTTGGACATAAAGCAACAAAATGTAGAAGAGTGATGAATTAGAATAGATTAATTCAGAGTGTTGGATTCTTTGGTGGACAATGTTATGTTTGCAACAAGATTGGACATAAATCTACAAAATGTAGAAGTCAGATAATGATTAATTTAAGATGAATACAAACTCTCTTGACCAAATATTTGTTGTATGTCACTCTTGCAACAAACTAGGACATATCTCAAAATTTTGTAAGAGAAAAGTTGGGAAGAAACTTAATCCAGAATAGAAGAACAAGCTTATAAATCTAGAAGAAGTGAGGATAGAAATGGAAAAGATATAGAGAAAGAAAGAAGAATTAGAGAACAAGGAAAAATTAGATAATCATGTATCTGCATCTGGTGCAGATACCTCTTCCATGAACTAAATCTAGTAATGGATTCAAGAGAAGTAGCCATAGAAAAATCTATCAAACCCTTGGTATAAGAGGTGTCATGCGATGACACACGGATATGCGATGTGAATTTTTATTCTGAAGGCAATAAAGAAAATTTTGGTAGAAAACAAGCATTACAGAAGATTTGTGGAACCTGTGCATTTCACAAAATGGTTGACAACTTTGGTGGAAGGAGGAACTGATAGACTAAAGTACAAATGATGATGTCATGAGTAATAAATCATCCTTTATGATGAAACCCTAAAAGTGATAAGTAAGGAAGATTGAGTGGTCATTTTAATTTTGAAGTGAACAAGTTGAGGAATAAAGTGTTAGGGTTAATAGCAAGTGAAAGTATGAAGAACAAGGCTAAAAAAATGGAGTCAAAGGCAATGATGGTATTTAGTTCACGCAACAATGAATTGCATAAATTGAGTAAGTTATAGATTGATGAATTTGATCATGAAAAGATTTGAAATCTTGAGACTTCTCTTTCAGTTGAGAAAATCAAAAGGTCAAGAATTTAGGGCACAAGGGTTTAGATATTTGGATTGAATTTCCATACTTTTCAAATGTGGACATTATTTGGGCTATTTTAATTAGAATTCAAAGTGATCAGATGATCTTTGACAAACCCTATGAGATCACAAAGGGAGCAATTGTAGCAATAACATGATTATGCAATAACAAACTTGTTCCAGTCAAGTAATCTATAAAGAACAAAGAGGTCGAAGCCCTAACTGGGGTAACAGGAGATAAAAGGAAACTTATAATTCACACCATAATCAACCTAGTGATAAGGTATGTGGCATATGGCATCTCATATAAGATTTATTTCAGGAATAGAGAAGGTTCTACCTTATCAATTGTTGTTTATGTTGCACATCAAATGGTTGAGAAAAAGGAGGATTTTGACTTGTGTGAGTTGTTGAGAAATCAATTAATGGAAAATATAACTATTACAAACAATGACAAATATCCTTTTTGCTTTGGAACCTTGGTTATATGATTGATTATGTATTTTTTGAATTCATTACCATTAAAAGAAAATGTTGTGTGGAAGTCTGTTATACTATTTGGGAAGAAATTTTACCGATATTCGAACTGTCTAGCAGAAAAGGAAAAGGTTTGCAAAGAGTATTTTGAAATCAAAATAAATACATGAAATTTTGGTGTGGTTTCCAGTTCAGTTATGATTTCTGAGGAAGGATTATCCTCTGAAAAGAGGAAAATAAGAAGAATCAATGCATGTATCCCTTCAAAAATGAAGAAGCTAAAGATAGAGGAGAAGGAAGAAGAAAAGGAAGCAAAAATTTCAGAAGCACTTGATCTGGTATCAAAAAATGATGATGAAGAAGATGTTACTAAAGAAAAGGTGTTAAAATTCTTGAGCAACCTAACAGAATGAAGAAGATTGGAGATATATGGTTGTCTCGATAATCATATGAACAAGATGAGATTATTGTCACTCTGGCTATTTACATAATTCATAATGATATTGATCTAAGTGAATTGACAAGTATTTTATCAGAAGTATTGATTGAACAGATTGAAGATAGACCAAGGGAACAGTGACTTGGTGAAACAACAAAAGATGAAATTCAATTGGCTTTAGAAGAAAGGTGTCAAAATGAACAAAAGAGGTTGACTGAGAGTATAAATGAATTGAAGACCTGCATCAAGAGTGTAAATAGTGTGTATAGGCATTGTCTCTGGTGGCCTACTACTATTGGGAACTATAGAACAAAAATTGATACTATTGAGCATGAATTGAACTCTATTGGAAAAACATATGATGTTCTTAATGAAAAGGATGGAACGCAAAAGAAAATGATCAATTCCTTACAATATAATCTTGTAGTCATCATGGTACAGAGGGATGGTATTGTGAAGACCTTTTGGAAATTCAAAGAGATAATTGAGTTAAGATTGGAATAGCTTCCTGGTCTCTTGGTGGATGCTGAGAAAAATGCATAGAATATTGCTATTTTGGATACTCTTCTGGAAACAATTGATTCAATAGCAAAGAACAACAATATTTTTCTATACATCAAGATGGCAGTGGATTCCTAGAAGAAATTTCTTCTGGAACTGAAAAAAATACAAGGAAATATTTTAAGGAAAGAAGGATTGAGGTAAAGAATAATTTTTGATAGCCTTTTTGTAAAATTTTTGAATTAAAGGAGAGAATTTTTTTTTGTCATTGATGTCAAAGGGGGATAGAGAGAGCATGTGAAAAAGGGAGACATGAAGCATGTGAAAAATGAAAATCATTTCATCTCATTAAAAGACTTACAAAGGTTGTTGTTGTTGGCTTTTCACATCTTTTGTTGCCATCAGATTGTTGGAGGTTGAAGGTTGCATCAAATGGTTGTCATTGATGTCAACATAGTACTACATGTATGACCCATTTACCGGAAGTTATTTCACATTGAAGATGGCTGTTATGTATGGTCTAATATGTTGGCTTTAGGTCTAGTTCCTACTGTGTGACAAACTATGAGTCAGATATTTGAAGATCTTGGCCGACTTAGTGGGTGCAATACTTTATGGATGTTTTGGCCGACTTAATTGTTGTGTAAGATACATATATATACATATGTGCCTCTCTGGAAATGAGAGGAGATGTGAGGTTATACAAGAAGGACATAGAGATAGAAAAGTATGTGGATGTAGCAAATTAGAATAAGCAAACCAGGTGAAGACAAAAAGTGTGTGATTGGATCCAGAGGATTGAGTGACTTTTGATAGGCAGTACTATCTTTACAGAACTTCATCTAGAATTGAATTCAACGCAAGGAAAGGTGTAATTCATCAGTTCTCTTTTGGTGGTAAGCCATAAATTTTGTATTCTGGTAGTGAGTCATCTTCTTCGTATCTCTATGGCAGTGAGCCCTTCGGGTTGTAGCCCCGTGGATAGTGAGTTCGGACAGTGAGTCCTTATTTCAGGTAGTGAGCCTTATCTCAGAAAGTGAGCCTTTTGTAATCGGTTTTGATATTCTATATAGTATGAGTTAATCCTCGCTATGTTTTTTCCCTCATTGGGTTTTCCACGTAAATTTGGTGTTACTGTGTTTATGTGATGACTTTTAGTTTTGCATTTATTAATAAATATTTCATGCAGTATTTGTATATAGTTCTGGTATATGGTTCAATATTTTAATTTGGTGACAATTGATTCACCCCCCCTCTCAATTGTCCTATTCAACAAATATAAAGGTCTTACTATATAGTCATGTCACCCTAGAACATATCGATCTTGGTGAAGTCTGACCAACTCATGTCTCTCTTTTGGCCACTATGGTATCCTGAGATATGGTCTCCATGAGATATCACCCTCCTCCAATCGATCAAATCTAACATGATAGTGAAGCAAATCTCCCTCTTGCCATGAATTCCTTAGTGGATAATTGTAGGCCTATGAATAGCCCATGGCTATTATGGTAGGATAACTTGTGGGTCTAGTGCTCATGATATGCTTAAAACACCACACCTGTAAGAGTGTATAGTGCACTATACTTTCTAGCTCTTGGTAGACAAATCACCCGAGATCATAGTAAAGATGTGCAAACATAATGTGACTCTAGGCATAAATGGTTTGATACTACTCCATATCTCAAATAATGTGAACCAACCCTCCATCTAAATGATCCCCTCATCCATCAGGAACCAATGTAAGTGTTGTAGTGATGACCATAATATGTAGGATTAGTGGAGTTAGTGCATGTAGTAGCCATCTATGCTCAACGTGAGGCCCAATGCTTGACTCCAAGATGGGGTGCCCTAGACAATATAAGATATCATCCAGCATCTCCTCATGTGTCCGCTCATTGGCTGAGTGTACAACCTTTTCTTGGATGGGTAACTGTAGAATGTGATGTATGTCCTCTAATGTAACAGTCATCTCCTCAATAGGGCTAGCAGCATGGTGTCATGATATCTCATTGGTGGTGTAGCATACAAACAAAATAATCCTATATCTTGAAGAATATTGATCCCATCCTCTAACAATCAAGCAATGAGGTCTCAGGAAACAAAATTGTTTACCTCTGAGATGCTATTGGGCTCGAGGAGGGATCTAAATGATAAAGTAAGCAAAGTAAATCCTAAATATATCCATTAATAATTAAAATAATAAAATAAATATTCTCTAGGACATATGTCCCTTTTTGCACGAGGATCTTGGACATTTTGCGCCAAAGTGGGACACTTTGCACCAACAATGGACACTTTGTGATAAAGATGGATGCTTTGCGACTATCTTTTATAGGATCCTAAAAATATTAAAAATACATAAAAAATTAATGTAAATGCATGAAAAAAAAGACAAAGAAACAAATAATCCACTCACCGTAGGTCGGATCGTGTGTCGTGCCACCTCATTGCAAAGCACATCAAGTCTAGGAGGCCTCTAGGTTCATCGACTCGACATCCTGGATCACTCTACACCAAGGTAAACTACAAAGAGGTAAATGCCAAAATGAGATAAAAATTTCATTTTCATTCAAATATGCCTAATTTTATTATAAATATGCATATTTTACTTTAGGTATATTTCATTCAAATCAACATATTGGGGCCTAGAGAATTCCATTTTTTATGTTGTTTGTTGTGTTTGATTTATGATTCTGCTCTTGATCTCATCAACTATCTATCTGGTATGGTACTTGGAAATACCCTATGATAAGACTTAATTAATTCAATGTGGTTTTGTGGCTACCTTGATTCTACCTTCATAAAAGCAAGCAGAATCAGGGGGGCATACATCTACCCTCAAATTCTATTCTCCATAGAAGTTTGATAAGAGGATTTTTGAATGACTAACGAATATGTGTTGCAAGATGTGGTTCTTAACATTGTGGTTTTGTAGATAACTACAATGGGGGCATGAGTATCCTTTTATAAATCATGCTATAATTCCTTTAGCTTGTTTATGCATGTAGTGTCATATGGCTGCTAAAGTGGGGGCTAAATGTAGTGTAGAAAATTGTACCCCTTTCTAGGAGAAAGTACAATTCACACTTATTTGGACCTATTTTGGTGACCTTTTCATTAATGAATTTTAAAAATATCATTAATAGGCCCCTAATTCCCCTGTATCATGTATCCCAAGGCCTATTTTACTTAATTTTATTTAATTCCTAACACCACAATCCGTATTGAATAACTACTATGGATCAAATTAATGCCCTGACATTTAAGGAGTCTTGAATTTTTAGGCCAAAACCCATTCAACCGTGAGGGAATGGGTCCTCATTAAGTGCCTTAAAATCAACTTTGGATATGTTTTTGGCATCATTTTAATCTCTCAAATTTAAATTTGTCATGTCAGCTTTCAGGATCTAATAATTGGAAAATTAGATAGGAATCCTAAAAAGCTAAGTCTCACATTCATTTTACACTAGACAAGCGACAAGGAAGAGAATTTCATATGAGATCAAGTATTCATATTCAAGATCAACGAGAAGCATTCAAAAGTGAAGTCTTGGAGTAGAATTTGAGTTTTTTTGTATGTCTTCAACCTCATTTAGATATCAAGATCAAGCATTTTCAAAGGATCAATGATAGTTGCCTATAGAGGATCATGATGGATTCTAGGTTTTGGGAGATACATGACATTCAACCAAGCCTAATGACTTGTTTTCTAAGTGATCCCATCTTCTATTTTTTGTCTACTTTCAGCCTAAAGGAAGGTATAATCAGATTTATGACTTATTGAGGTGATTTAAGATCTCCCAAAGTAAGTCTTTATCATTGTGTATTTTAATTTAGGGATCTTGTTCTAACACATTTGATTAGGGTTTTCCTGCATCATTTGTTCTTAATATTAGACACACTTAAGGTTAGGATTGCAAAAAAAATTCATGTTTCAAATCTATGTTTTTTTATCAATGTTTAATTACCAAACTTGGGGTTTGACCGAGGCAGACCCTTATCCACCAACATACAATTTTTTTGTTTTGCATATTTTGCTTAGATCTAGATCTGGGAGCGGAGGTATCAAGTTATAGCAAAGAATTCTAGGTCTCAAGCTTCATTCTCAGATTCAAATTTTTCCAAAAAATTATGCCATGACCCTTTCACCCTTGGGTGAATGAGTCCATATTAAGCTTGTAGAAACAACTTTTGAAAGGTGCACAACATTTATTCCTCTCATATTCTCTAGAAACTCTATTGGTTCCTTAAGCTTTATGCTAAATCTTCTAGATCCAAGTCATAGATTTTATTTTGGATTTGATTTGCTATTTTTAATCTTTCTCCCCAAAGTGTTATTTGGCCTAGACCCTTGTCCTTGCAGAAAAAGGGAAATTTGCAGATTCACACTTTGACTTGACTTACCTTAAGGTTGATAGTCCTTTCATTGTGTGGATGTCATTTCCTAATGAAATTAGAGAAGTAGGACTCCTTTTCCCTCTTTGGATCCACTTTTCCATCTTGGGAAACCCTAGGAGCCTCCTATTTTTCTATATTTCATATAGGTCACTTGGGGTAGAATCCAAATGCCCTATCCTTGTGATCCCAAACTACATGTTCATAGCCCTTTTTTTCAGCAATAGCTACCCTTGAAGTATATTTTTGTTTCAAGGCCTTCCTTCTCAATTGTTTTCTAAT
Organism: Sequoia sempervirens; assembly: GCA_007258455.2. Taxonomy (NCBI): domain Eukaryota; kingdom Viridiplantae; phylum Streptophyta; class Pinopsida; order Cupressales; family Cupressaceae; genus Sequoia; species Sequoia sempervirens. The sequence continues at coordinate 3,802 of VDFB02293034.1, read as the reverse complement.
TTTTTAGTTGGGACTTGGAGGGAGAGCTAGGGAGTTGCACTTCAGTGTTGGACTGGATGGCACCAGCTTCCTATCACTCTTGAGTAACTTGTTGTTGTTGGGATGGGGGCAATGTTTGAGGCCTTCGAATATCATAGTTCATGTCCTCTTCATCTGAGAGGGTCTCTTCTTCTTCTTCAATTGAATCCTCTTCCTCATCTCAGGCTTCCTTGATATGATACTCATTCCATATCCCCTCAAATTGTTTGTCAGTGTCAACTGTGTCAACACCAGCCTCTGTTTGGTTGATTTCTCGTCTATACTTCCAAAAGGCCTCTATTTTTCCACTAGTCTAGTCTTGAGCCTAAATTTTTCACATAAAATTTTTAGTCATCTTATTTGCAATGTCAAAACTCTACACCGTCTTGTAGAAGGAATCCCATGGTTAGTGGGTGTTTGAGAAGAATGTTGATAAATCAATAAAATTTTGTGGGTCTTCATCCTTTGGTGGCTTCTTCTCCTCAAAGAAAGGTTGAGGTTCATGGAAAAAAGGGGTGTCAATCTTCAAAGTGGCCATGCAACCATCTAGGCCATAACTCCATTGATCATTTATTAGGTCCAAGTCAAGCTCCTCTAATTTGAACATAAGTAGACACCCCTGTCCTCTTTTGTTAACTGCAATGCATTCTCTTGAAAAGGGAACATCATACATGGCCCTTTTCTTGCAACCCTCACTGTATGTTGAGTCTTGAGTCTACCATGTCAAGGTAACAAGCCAACTCCAAGGCCAAGATCATGTCTATGAGTGAGCATGAAAGTCGAAATGGCTAATCCCTAAATCCACGGACCTTGATGAATGCGCAATCAATTATGAAGAACCAATCACACTTAGTATTGGATCTTTTGAGCCATTCTCATTGGTCTTTTGTCATTCGGTTGGTGACAAGTTTTGGGATGGGGTCAACTAATACCAAGCACATGAAATATTCTAAAAAATCATGGTAATCTAACGTAAATGACATAAGGTGGGTTCATGTGGAGAAAAGGATTACCTTGTTGGGAAATACATCTATCTCAAAGGAATTAATGGGGAAAAAGGGAGACAATAATTTGGTGTTCTAATAAAGAAGCATACGTAGGAGAAAAGAAGAATACCTGAAGGTATTCTACATTAAAAAAGTTTCTAGTTGGTAATGAATAGAGTCAACAATGGCATCACCAAAATCTATCATATAAGCTTTATCTCTCGACACCATCTTCAGGTGGAAAGTGGTACCTAATTGAAAGTCATGGACTTCGATACTAGAATCTAGCCCAAAAATGAATTCCAGCATGGACAAGGTGTCCTAGATATCTTGTGCCATAAATCTCAATAGAGTAATAGGTAGGGGTGGCACCACTGTGTAGTTGGTGCAGAGATCAACATTCAAGAACTCTAATTTCCACTCATAGGTGTTCCACACTTTTCACATTTTCTATTCATTACAGAATTTTTTCATGTGGATGTGGGGAAGACAGAGCATTTCCCTGATCTTTGTAGTGCTAGTAACCACGCTTATTTGGTTTCCCTTGATAATGTCTTCCTCTATGTCATATCTCTATGTATAGAGATAAAAACACTCTAGGAATGGGTGTACAAGGGGAACCATCTATTGTGCTAGGGTAGAGCTAAATTTCCTAAATCGAAAGACAAAATATTTCTTATGAGCCTTCACAAGCATGTGGGTGTGAGTGACCTCTCTCAACCCTTTTGGGTTTGTACATAATTTGCGATAAAAAATGTCATCTTCCAGTTGTAGACCATCACACTGTCCCCACAAGGTCTCTTTGCAACATTTTTTACAAGTGGTATGGGGGCTTTGGTAGCAGGGTCACGAAAACGTATGACTTTCTTATTACCAAATTGTGCTTTTCAGCCCAATTTGGTCAGGCTGAGACAACACTGGTTTTTTGTTGTGAAGACTTAAGAGTGAAAGGTACACAAAAAGAAAATTCTGCTAGGTTTTCATTATCATACAAAATAGTGCCATGAAATGGAATTTTCAGTTTTCATTATGTAATTGTTTTACAGAAAGAGAAAAATATTGCACAAACTTTGCATAAAACAACTATCTTTTATACATTTTACAAAAGTATGTTGATAATTTTCCCACACAAGTTGTGGGAATAATTGAAATGATGCAACATAAAAGTTAATTATACATCTGAAGAGAAAAAAATGATAAACACATGAAGGGAAGATGGATTTGTCATTGCTTGAATGATGAACCCTAGTGTTGATCTATTGCATCTTTAGCTCCCTTCATTGGTAAGCTCCAAAAATGCCTGCAAGAAATAGAAGAGATGATGTTAGAGCTTAGGATTCCAATTCTCCTCATATGAAATATCAATAGATATACAACCTAATTTTATGAAGCATTAAATTAGTTGAGCATTTATCACAAGTATCCAAGAAAAGCAAAGGATCATCAATCATCATAAGGCTTTGAGCTTCATTATTTTTATTAACTTGTTTGTTCACTGTGCAAGTATAGATACATTTTTCATTGTAGGATTACTTTGTTCAACATCAATGTATGTGGAGGAAAATGTGGCTCCCACAAGGGTTAAGCCCAACATATTGTCCTCTTAGTTGCAAAAGAGGAATAAACTAAAATGGGGCAGCAAGTCACTTTGATATGATGAAGGCAACAATGAAAAATTGAGGAAGAAGTTATCATGCAGTATTATTATTGTTCATAGGCAGTTTGCATTCCATCAACTGAATCCTTGGATTCTTGTTCAAACATGAAGGACTCTGAGTGATCTTTTGGTTTTTTCTTTGCCAAAAAGGAGACTACAATAAATGTTTCTAGCCTTCATTTTTTTTCACTTATGTATTAGTAATAGTGCTTGATGGACAGAATGGAATCATGGAAAGTAGGATACAGTTCAAGAGAAAGGGTTTCATTTTCTTCCAGAAAAAAAAAGGTTTCTACGTGTTCAAACAAAATAAAGAGCAGAATACATGTAAATACAATAGAGAAGCTGTGAGAAAGAGTTTTCCACCATTTCTTCCAAGAAAAATAAGAGAAATCATAGGAAATGAAAGATTTTCTTCTTTTTTATGTTAACAAAGAGCAAGAAAATAATCTTTTCTTCCATAGGTAATGGAAAAAATAGCATTGTTCATGCAAATAAAAGCTTACCACGCAGATCCAACATATATTTTGCATAGAAAGATCTCCAGACCTTCAAGTTGAAACCCTTGGTGGCAGTGCAGTAGCAAGAACAGGAAAAAAAATGAGAAGTGCAAAATAAGCCCGCGAGTTAGGGCTAAACAAACTTTTAGGTTTTTTCATGAAAACCTAACTTTGGCCACCAAGTGATTTTTATCACTTTATTTTACAAAATTGCATATGTATTAATGTGTAGTCCATGGGAGTCATAAGGGTTTTAAATCTTTCCTTTTATTTTTTCATCATGTTAAAACAAAAATAAATGTGTAAACAAATATTAAAGGTATTTTTTTATAAATTGCCTTTAACATTTGTCATGAAGAGGGATAACTTTTTACATAAAAAATATTTATTCAAACAGTTATCCTTATCTCAAAACTATGCAAAAATAGAAAGGAGGTGGAACTGAAGCTTTATGTATGCATTTGGATATATTTAGAGTGATTTTCCTTTGAATATCAGTTAAACTGAAGTGGTTTTGGAGTGTTAGAGTAAAGTAATTAATTAACTTTACTCTCCTCTTAAGATTTCACTTTATGCATATATTGGTCATTTAATAATTAATATTTAATTATTAAATGCTCTCACCTTAGGGTTAGGTTTTC
>VDFB02293033.1:0-32983 GCA_007258455.2 Sequoia sempervirens | reverse complement strand
ACATGAAGAGAAAACCCAACAATGTAAGGTGCACGCCACCCAGCCATGTGGTACCTTTAGGACCAACCCCCATGCTAGGATATAGTAATAGGTAACCAAGACTAACCTACTACCTCTAGACACAGGCAAGGTACAAAACCACATAGTACTAGTAAATACAAAACATAGGTTACATTGCTTCTAGAATCACAAAATCAAGTACAACCACTGTACAATACAATCAATTGTTGTCATAGGAGGAGTTTCATCATAAAGGTTGCATTGGTTATCCTAAGGAGATCTTCCTAGGTCCCGACCCCCATCTTGGGTTATCCTAGTAACCTCTTACGAACTTCGGCCCCACATGCACACCAGTGCGGAATCAATTATCTTTCAAGAAGAAAAGATAGCGATCTTGTCATTCTAGGCCTTCCCGACTCATCTCAAGTAACACAAGCCCTTGAGCCAATGAGCGAGGCTAATTATCAAGTTAAAAATGTTAACTACCCATTCCCCTAATGTAGGTTATTTAATTTCCACTAATTACACTAACTTCCACACGAGTTGTCTTGGGACCACTTTGTGTCCCGACCCTCGTTGAAAGCCACTCCCCTATCCACAACACAATAAATCATTCTACACCCAAGGGTAGATAGTGCACAAACTGATAATAACATAACACAAGAGATAACACATCCCTACGGATGTCCAATACTGAATCCAACTTCATGCACTACCCAAGAAAATCTCAAGGCAAATAATAGAAATGACAACCCTTTCACAATTATAATCTGGAAGACTTATATTTTCTCTACAACAAATATTCCCCACAGTACCCAATTACATAAATACTAGAAATTAAAATAGACAATCTCATGTAATTAAAAGCACTACTATTTAGATTTCCTAAATCCATTAGTTCAATATCGCAAATTTAAAATACATCATTCAAAACACAATTCCCATTAATCATAAACAACAAAATTATAACAAAAGTTTAACTATAGTTTCACAACCACACATAATATCTAACCCAATTTCACAATTAAACTAATTAATCATTTCTAATTAACTAATCATGCTTGCATATATCTATTGTAATAATCAAACATTAAACAAATATATTTAATATGTATATATATAATTAAATATAATTATATATATACATATAATATATATTATTTAATTATAAAATCAACTATACCATAAAAGAAACTCATTTATCTAAAATAAAATCCATTTACTCAAAAACTATTTCCTCATGTTTCTTTTTTTTAAATGTATCCATTTAAAGAAATACAAACTAAAATATATATATCAATTTAAATCATATTACATATACTATATATAATATATATATAATATATATATATCATATATAATATACGAATAAAACAAAAATTAAACAAAGTAAATGAACTCAATCAAAGTAGACATAGGGATGCAGCCCTGGTTGCGTCGACCTCCATAGGGAGGTAGCGTTGTCTATGGACAATACTTCCCCCACACATATGTGGGGAGCACTACCCACAACAACGCACCCCTGTGCGTAGCTGGGGGTTTCATCCCCTGGCCAAACACAATGATTTTTTTATTAATTTTTTTCTTCACTACTGTAAATTTTCCATACGGTGATTTCTCAATTTTTTCCAAAATAAAAATTTCCTACAGGAAAAATATAGTCCTCATATAAAATAAAATATTTATATATAATATATATGTATATGTACATATATATTTCAATATATATGTATATATATATATATATATAAATTTATCCAAACAATTAATCAAGATGGGAAATTAATTTTCACAGAAGAAGTTTTCTACAAGAAAAATGTAGAAATATTTTACAGAGGTTTCCTAACTCATCAATTATTTTCTATAGAGGAAATAATTCTATTTCCACAAGAAGAGGTTTTCTAAGTTTGATTTAAATTCAACAGATGTTCAACAATTTAACTATAATTTTCTTCTGTATAAATATATTTCCAAAAAAAACAATTTTAATAGAGGAAATACAATATATTCTACAGAGGCTGTAAACATTCTCGGCAATCTTTTAAAAACAAAAGCTTCTACAAATAATGAAATCCTCTTCTAATATTTTCCAATTTGCATTACAATAACAATTTAACTTATCTCTTTCAAATTAAAATTAACAAAACAATAAAGAACTTGTGCTAGAAGATCGAATGATTCGAAGATTGATGTCGAGCTTCCCTTTAATCTTCAATAGAGCTACCAAAGCTTCCTCCAGAAGAATTGCCACTTCCTAGAGAACAAAAACAATCCACATCCAAGAATATAACAAACTAGATTCCTAGAATTATCAAAGAGCTTCTAAGATTTACAATTTCTTCAAACCATAAAACAGTTCTTCCATTTCCAAAAACCTCTATCTTTTTTTTCCCGTGAAAACTTCCTCTTTTCTCACCAATTTCATTCAATCTCTTCGTAAATCAATTTTAAGACAATTAGAAAACAAACCCTTCTAACTTCCAGTTCACACAACAAATATTTCTTCTTTAACAAACCAAGATATTTCTAAGATCTTTTCCCAAATATGCATTTAAAATTAAAAACAATTTATTTAATCCACTTTGCAATTAAATAACTTATTTATTTTAATTCCCAATTAATTTAATAATTAAAATTACTTTATAATATAACTTAAATTAAATTAATTAATTTATAATAAAATCTCCATATTAATTAAATACTTAATCGCAACATATAATTTAATCCTTACAATTTAAACTTGCACGATAAATAAAATACCAAGACCAACATACAGACTAACGACACACTGTGCTAGGGTAAAGGTTTGACAAGGTTAACCAGTTACTATCTCCCAATCAACATTACTGTTGAGTAGTGGACACGCTCAAACCTGTGAAACCAAGTGAAGCCGTTGTCCTATACCTACAAACCTACAACCAAGGAAAATGTCGTACATGTATTCAGATCATAATTCATACACACCGTGAAGAGAGAATCACAGAAATCATAGGGCACTCGCAAGCAAGCGATGCAATACCATTCTTTTCACCAATACAATGTCACATCATTTAACAAGATAATATATCAATTAAACTACAATAAGCATAAATAGAAATGTCATCACAACTAAGCATCTATGCAAATATAAATCATATTAGACATAATCACCATGCATATAATATATCATCACATCCATTTAGTCTATCATTGCTCCACTGTCAGCAATAGAATAACCATAACATAAAATAAGGTCTAACAAAGTATCTGAGTTGTCAAAGAAAATATAACAAATCGGAGGGGTGTCACAACCTATATGATGACATTAGTTTGCATTTATTTGAAAATCATACACAAACATATTAGTTTCGTAGACTACTCACTCGAGTCACACATGTGTTCAAATACATTCACATAGAATAAAATTCATACATTTAGCTAAGAATAAACTCATAAAAATAAATAAATCACAAAACAAAACTTTATATCTTTCACCAATACCAATCACTACATATTAATTTAAATGATACTATGTCTACAGTATGATTTATTAGAGACTCAATATAGATTTTAGACCCAAAATAATATTTCCTATGCACTCATCAAATATACATAGTTGTATTCTTTTATAATAAAGAAGCAAACTAAAACCAATGAAGAATCAAGAAATAACCCCTATTTATTATAAATTAATTTTTCTCATATTCAGGTTGTTACTAGATATATTGACCAAAATCATATTTATTGCATGAATTAACCTAATCTTATCCATAATTGTCATGGCGAACAACAAATTTGATGTTTCCCTTCAATTGATAGGAAATGCTCTTATATATTATATCATGCATTCCACATATTAAGATATACTCTTTAAGCATAATTTTCAATATACATTAAGTTTGATAATGTATGCTAAAAAATAGACATCATCATAATTCTTACAAAATAAGATCTAATCCTATACATGAAAATAACAAGAATATTAAACTCTCAAATTTTATTTTTATTTACAATTTTTTTCATCATCAATAAAACTTGTTAGAATCTTTTCCACCTTAAGAATAGCATGGAAAATTTCTAAGAACCCATGAAATTTATTTTATTTTCATACATTTATGCTTAAAGATCAAAATTTGGACCTCTTTACTATTATAGATGACCTAGGTAGCTCTATAGAAGTCAAGGATCTCTATGTAATTATTTTACATAGGAGAGAGCTACTACACGAGAAAAACTAGAGAACTGATGCAAAATGAAAAAAATTGCATTCATTCATTATTCACGAAAAATACAAGAATATATAAATCAACATTTTTTAAGAATAGATAAAGTAGGAAAACAATCTCATGACACATGTCACAAGATTCACAAACTAAACATAGGAAATTAAATTTATAATAAATACTTCCAAATGATCTTAAGATAATGTTTGAATATAATTTCACACCAACACCATCATTAAGTGCAACTTAGGGAGGCTACAAACACATGCTAAAAGGAAATATGGGTTTTGACAACAACTTTTCATCAAGTACCCATTTACAAACAAATATCTCTCATAACAAGAGTAAAGGAGAAAAGCCCAGTGGAAGAAAACCCTTCTCCAATAGAGATAAAATTATAAGTATGTATGTACAAGTGATAGATAAAAAAATAAAATCCATCATAAATACATAATGCATATTTCACATAGGAGAGAAAAAATGAATGAGATGTCATATCCCCTCCACAAGGAAGTATCTCTCATGCGAATGGTGAATTTCTGAAGACAAAAAAATAATCCAATGCCTATAAAAAACATTCCTCCCCTTGAGAAGAAACATATATCCATTGGTGAATGTATAATATATTCCCATAATATAGATAGATAGGAAACAAATCTAAATAGGTTCCTTTGAATGTAACTCTAGTTTCATCACACTAGGAAATAATGTCTCCTCTAGAATAGAAATTGAATGCCAATCAAAGAAGTGAAACTAGGAGATGGAATAATTTTAACATTATGTAAAACCAAAGAAAATTAAGGGATGGAATTAGTGCTATCAAAGAGGTAATTCAAATCCTCTAATGAATCCTCCAAATAAAAAATGTGAGATTTTAAAAAACAAGGACAAAATTTCTAATACATAGGAATTCCAATAAGATGGATGTAAAAGAATTAATTTGTCCTATTTCAAAGTATCAATGGAGGATATCAAAGAAGAAACACTATAATTTAAAGTACCAATAGGTGATTGAGATGTGATATCGATAGAAGGAGAAGATAAATAATATGTCTTTATATCATCAGAATATTCAAAAACAAGTAAAAATATTCAAGCTCCTCTAAAGTATAGAAAAAGAGGAATTATATAAAGGATGAAGAATCAAATAAGGATCCTCACCTCAAGAGGAATCCAAAGAATACAATCTAGTCTAAGAATAAATTCCAACAAGTTATTCCTCCTATATCCCTACAAGTGAAAATTCTAACCTTGAAGAATTTCCACTATAGTATGTACCCATATTTGAAGGCTATAGAAAATCTATGCCAACCCCTTTTCCCATGTTTATATAAAGTACACCTCACATAATTCTGGAATCAGTGTTTTTGTTTTTAAATAAACCTACCTCATCTATTCAATATGCATAATTAATTAATATTATTTTAAATAAGCCTCCTACTCCCCATTTTTCTCCTATTAAAGATTATAAAATAAAAGATGTGTCTCAAAAGGTCCTTTTGTCTGACCTTCCTTTCTCCCCTTCACCTATCTAACATACACAAATTTCTAAGAAAATATAAGAATAGATCATACAAACATAGGAGTAAGATATTGACATGAAAGAAAAATAAAAAAAGATAGAGGAATAGAAAACGAAAAAAAAAATTCAAAAAGATACGGAGAATTATGAGGAAGAAAAGAAAGATTCAAATAAAAAGGAAGATGTGGTTGTAGAGAAAAAGGAAAAAGAAGAGGAATAATTCCAAGATGAATTTCATAACATCTCTATGACTAAAGAAAATAAGTTTCTACATCAATTTAAGAAATATTTGAATGAGAAGAAATTAGAAGAGAAAAAAAATGGAAAAAAGTTGGGGAAATCAAAGATAAATAATTATACAAATTCCTTTTTTTCAAATTCTATCTAAATATCTAAAAGTGTCCTCTCAAGGTGATTTGTTGTAATTTTGGTGTCTAGTTGACTAGCTATCAACATCCAAAAAATAAAGAAGGAAATAAAGTTTAATGACCATATATTTTTATAGCTTGCTATGTGGGATATTGATTCACAATGAAGAAGCCAAATATTTTATCTTCCATTAGTTTAGATTTATCTAGATCAATAATTTATTTAATTTCTACTTCTATGGTTGGTAGCAATGACTAGGAAATGTTACTAGTTAACTATCAAATAACAAAAGTCAACCTAGAAGGATAATACAAGAGGTATACATTCAAGGTATGTAGACAATACTGACCACCATTACATCCAAGATAAATAAAGAAAAATAATAAACAGGAATTGGAAGATCAAATTATTAAATTGATTACATATTCCAAATAATTGATGGGTATCTTGTAGACAATGGATGGATCTTATGTAATTATATGGCAAATGCAGAAAGATGTGACACAAAAAAGATACCGCTTTAATTTTATGCCCAACATGAGCATTTGGTGAGTGCTAAATTTAGCACTCGCCAAATGATTGGGATGACCAAGCCTAAGGATTGGTCATTCCAAACCAAGTTTGGAGAGTGCCAAATTCAACAAGTGTCAAATGTGAAACATGTTATAAAAACAAATAAAAAAACTTGCTTTTCATTTTTTTATTGTTCAACCCACGACCCATGTGTATTTTTTTCTCCTCAACCTGTGCTTGATAAAATACATTGTTATTTTTGTTAGGAAATTTTATATTTAACCCATGATCTTAATCAATTTCCTACATAACCCATGAGAGATAAACAAGCATACAAGTAACCACAATGCATATATCAAATAGACAAGCCACAAGATAACACAAGATATACCTTGGGAAATCCCTCAAGAGAGAAAAACTAGCCTCCAAAAGCATCTATACTCCATCATATTATTCAACAATAAAGCAATACAATAGGTACAATGAATACCTCTAAAGCATCAAGCCCTCCAATGCATTCACATGTGTCCAAGCATGAATCCATACATCCCATGCCATGCTTCACAAATACACTCCTCAAGAAGACTCAATAATGATAGCCAACCACTTAGCCAACCTAAACCACTACACGTGTTTGCTTTTATAGACACAAGCTCACACAAAACACAACTAGTGGTAAGGTGAAACCATGTACTGGAAAACCATGTGAATACAAAACCACTAACCCTTTATTTAATATTGGGTACTAAGACATCACTTTATTTAATATTTCCCCAATATTAAATTATTATCACATGTCTCCCACACATTCAATAATAATACAATGTTACAATACAACATCAAGTGGTCCCCAAATAATTACCTAGTGTGATTAACCACACCACCAAGGTGTATCACAACTAAATAATTATTTAATTACAACATTATAATAAATCATTTTATTCAATGGTGTACAACACCGTATCCCAACATTCTCCCACTTGTTGTATACATTGTATAAGGGATCAATACATGAAATACATCATCATATCCATACATGTAACCACATGAATTTGTAACATTCTCTTGTGCTCCATCATGATACCTGATATAAGAAAAAAGTGACCACCATCTCAAGCAAGAACTCCTCTCATCCTCAAATGTGACACCTATGGAAGAAAAGGAACATGCCAAGGTGAAGATGCACCAATCCACAAGCACAAGCATCAAATCCAAGTGATAGCAAAGGCTCTAACCAAGCCGATGTCAACTAAAAAACCCACATGATAAAAAATAGCATCTACAACACATGCTAATACATCCAACCATCCATACCTCCAAGGTATCAATACATTGGTAAACCCATGCCAAAAACATATGCAACCTATAAACTGCAACCAAAAGCTCCATGTATAAAACCTGTCAATGAAGCACACACATATCTAGGAACTCCCACTACATAGGTAATGTCAAGCATATCAAGTCTACCAATCAACACTATATCAAGGTGTGATAAGTAAATCAAAGCATGAAGTACCAAGAATAATAACAATGATCCACACATACAACCCAAAAAGTTGCATAATCTCTCATAACATGTTGCCACCATCCTCCCAAAATATAAACATCCAGGAAGGAACCATAAAGAGAGAAGCCTGTAAACCATAACATTAGATCATGAAGACATTTATTAAATACATTATTTAATAAATCACATTGATATCTAATTCAACATAAGCACATAAGAAACAAAATATAAATGATTATATACATCTATATATATATATATTCTTTATTATGCATAAAGAGTTCAAGTACATATAATCAGAAATATAATGCTAGTGGGGTCTATGACTACTAGACCCCTTAGGGCCTAGTGCTGGTGGTGCCCATCGAGATACAATAGAATGTGATAATGACCTTCTCATGGACTCTGGTAGGCCATCCACCTATCCAACCACTATTGCCTCCCATATGAGTGCCTCGATGTGCTCTCGCTCGATTCGGTCCCTATCTACCTACACCCTAGCAAGCTCCCCATGTAGCCTCAAGATGTCTGCTTGTAGGGTGTCCTCCATCCTGTTGTCAGTTGAACCTCTAGATGCTCAAAGTGTTGAAAGCTCTACTATAAATCGGCCAACCTAACTGGTGGAACTCATGTACGTTGCGCCCAATCTCATTATTGGCTCAAAGAGGTTTACGTGTTTCCCCGCAGAAGGTGGGGGTATGTACTCTGAGGGTATATCATCCTCTGCATGCAAGGGAGGTACTATCTCAGTGGTCACCTGCTGGTAGAGCTCACGCCACTCTCGTGTGGACCCTATAAGATAGAAATCATAAAAGGTACCAGAACACATCATGATATATATATATATATACATCAATGTAAAAGTGTAATGAAAGCATATATCACATCATCACCTGGATCTCTAGTTCACTAGTCGAGGCGTAACCATGTAGCAACAGTCCCCTCCTATGTTGGAAGTGTGGATGGCCTGCTACTGTTGGCCTCCCCCCACTCATGAATGTGGATCTCTATTGTGGCTAGTACATGTGATCTGGTGACCTGTGTAGGAGGTAGATCTCTCCTCTCAAGGGAAACTGGACCCTCATCTATCTCATTAGTATCCTCACTCATAGATTGGGTTTCCTCCTCCTCCTCTTCCTCATCTAAAAATATTTTAGGCACTATATCATCATCATCTGTGTCACCATCGACTTGATCATCATCCCTATCATCTTTGCATCCAGGAAGAGGTCTTGCATGGCTCACAGGGTGACGTCTAGGAAAGACATGGGATGGTTGTGCTCCAACCCACCATTGATCATAGGCTGGTGTGGTGCCTACATCATCAATGGTGGATACTGGGGGCATATCATGGTTCTCGTCCTCTAAATCACTAATGTACACATCCTCAATAGTAATATTAGAAGTGTCTCCAGGTCTAGGGGCACTCTGTGCTAATTGTAGGAACCTAGGTCAAGCCCATGATGGAGCCTGTATCTAACTAAACTGGCGCATGATGTGATCATAATAGTATTGGAGGTTGAAGGTTGCATCAAATGGTTGTCATTGATGTAAACACATTACTACATGTATGACCCATTTACCGAAAGTTATTTCACATTGAAGATGACTGTTATGTATGGTCTAATATGTTGGTTTTAGGTCTAGTTCCTACCGTGTGACAAACTATGAGTCAGATATTTGAAGATCTTGGCCGACTTAGTAAGTGCAATACTTTATGGATTTTTTTGTCGACTTAATTGATGTGTAAGATAAATATATATACATATGTGCCTCTCTGGAAAAGAGAGGAGATGTGAGGTTATACAAGGACTTGAAACAAAAAAGTGTGTGGATGCAGCAAATTAGAATAAGTGAATCAAGCGAAGATAGAAAGTGTGTGATCAGATCAAGAGTATTGAGTGAATTTTTATAGGCAGTACTATCTTTACATAACTTCATCCGGAACTAAATTCAGCACAAGGAAAGGTGTAATTCATCAGTTCTCTTTAGGGGATAAGCTATAACATTTGTATTTTCGCAGTGAGCCCTCTGAGTTGTAGCCCTATGGATAGTGAGTCTAGACAATTGAGTCCTTATTTTAGGAAGTGAGTCTTGTCTTAGGCAATAAGCCTTTTGTAATCGGTTTTGATATTCTCTATAGTGTGAATTAATCCTTAATGTGGTTTTTCCTTCATTGGATTTTCCACGTAAATTTGGTGTTTCTATGAATATGTGATGACTTTCAATTTTGCATTTATTAATTAATCTTCCATGCAATATTTCGATATAGTTTTAGTATATGGTTAGAGCTTTTAATTTGGTGACAACTAATTCACCCCTCCCTCAATTGTCCTATTCAACAATTGATATTAGAGCACAATCCTTTGGAATAGGTTTAATAGCTTGAAGGAGATCTTGGCAGGTTTAATTAAATGGTGAAGGGATCTGACTTAGATGAAGAATTGAGAATAGATACCTTAGATTCTAAGAGTGAAGATCTAAAAGAAAATGTCAAGAAGGAAAGTGAATGTATTCAGAAATTAAGAAATCAAATCCAAAAATTTAAGCTAAAGCATAAAGAAGTTTACCAAGAACTAAAAGAAGAAAATTAAACCGCTGAAAATTTAAGGATGAAACTTGAAGAAAGAAAAAGAATAGAAGAAAATATGAAATTAGAAAATGGAAAAAGAAAAGAAATTATCAATCAAAAGATAGAAAAATGTGACAAGCTTGAACAAGAAGTAACAATTCTTAAATCTAATCTGGAAAGGGAAAAAAGTTTTGAAGAAAAATTCAAGATAAGTTCAGGAATGCTTGATGAATTGATTTCATCTCAGAATCCTACAAAGGATAAATGTGTTCTAGGACTTGAAGAAGGACAAAGTTCAAAGAAGAATCCTAGTCTCAACAAAATGAACAGTCAAAGGAAATTTCAAGGCAGTGCTTATCAAGACAGGAGTAGAAGAATCAATATCGAAAGGATACCCATCTAACAACCTAATGATCAAAGGTATACATATTTTAATGGATTTTGTTACTCATGCAATAAATTTGGACATAAAGCAACAAAATGTAGAAGAGTGATGAATTAGAATAGATTAATTCAGAGTGTTGGATTCTTTGGTGGACAATGTTATGTTTGCAACAAGATTGGACATAAATCTACAAAATGTAGAAGTCAGATAATGATTAATTTAAGATGAATACAAACTCTCTTGACCAAATATTTGTTGTATGTCACTCTTGCAACAAACTAGGACATATCTCAAAATTTTGTAAGAGAAAAGTTGGGAAGAAACTTAATCCAGAATAGAAGAACAAGCTTATAAATCTAGAAGAAGTGAGGATAGAAATGGAAAAGATATAGAGAAAGAAAGAAGAATTAGAGAACAAGGAAAAATTAGATAATCATGTATCTGCATCTGGTGCAGATACCTCTTCCATGAACTAAATCTAGTAATGGATTCAAGAGAAGTAGCCATAGAAAAATCTATCAAACCCTTGGTATAAGAGGTGTCATGCGATGACACACGGATATGCGATGTGAATTTTTATTCTGAAGGCAATAAAGAAAATTTTGGTAGAAAACAAGCATTACAGAAGATTTGTGGAACCTGTGCATTTCACAAAATGGCTGACATCTTTGGTGGAAGGAGGAACTGATAGACTAAAGTACAAATGATGATGTCATGAGTATTAAATCATCCTTTATGATGAAACCCTAAAAGTGATAAGTAAGGAAGATTGAGTGGTCATTTTAATTTTGAAGTGAACAAGTTGAGGAATAAAGTGTTAGGGTTAATAGCAAGTGAAAGTACGAAGAACAAGGCTAAAAAAATGGAGTCAAAGGCAATGATGGTATTTAGTTCACGCAACAATGAATTGCATAAATTGAGTAAGTTATAGATTGATGAATTTGATCATGAAAAGATTCAAAATCTTGAGACTTCTCTTTCAGTTGAGAAAATCAAAAGGTCAAGAATTTAGGGCACAAGGGTTTAGATATTTGGATTGAATTTCCATACTTTTCAAATGTGGACATTATTTGGGCTATTTTAATTAGAATTCAAAGTGATCAGATGATCTTTGACAAACCCTATGAGATCACAAAGGGAGCAATTGTAGCAATAACATGATTATGCAATAACAAACTTGTTCCAGTCAAGTAATCTATAAAGAACAAAGAGGTCGAAGCCCTAACTGGGGTAACAGGAGATAAAAGGAAACTTATAATTCACACCATAATCAACCTAGTGATAAGGTATGTGGCATATGGCATCTCATATAAGATTTATTTCAGGAATAGAGAAGGTTCTACCTTATCAATTGTTGTTTATGTTGCACATCAAATGGTTGAGAAAAAGGAGGATTTTGACTTGTGTGAGTTGTTGAGAAATCAATTAATGGAAAATATAACTATTACAAACAATGACAAATATCCTTTTTGCTTTGGAACCTTGGTTATATGATTGATTATGTATTTTTTGAATTCATTACCATTAAAAGAAAATGTTGTGTGGAAGTCTGTTATACTATTTGGGAAGAAATTTTACCGATATTCGAACTGTCTAGCAGAAAAGGAAAAGGTTTGCAAAGAGTATTTTGAAATCAAAATAAATACATGAAATTTTGGTGTGGTTTCCAGTTCAGTTATGATTTCTGAGGAAGGATTATCCTCTGAAAAGAGGAAAACAAGAAGAATCAATGCATGTATCCCTTCGAAAATGAAGAAGCTAAAGATAGAGGAGAAGGAAGAAGAAAAGGAAGCAAAAATTTCAGAAGCACTTGATCTGGTATCAAAAAATGATGATGAAGAAGATGTTACTAAAGAAAAGGTGTTAAAATTCTTGAGCAACCTAACAGAATGAAGAAGATTGGAGATATATGGTTGTCTCGATAATCATATGAACAAGATGAGATTATTGTCACTCTGGCTATTTACATAATTCATAATGATATTGATCTAAGTGAATTGACAAGTATTTTATCAGAAGTATTGATTGAACAGATTGAAGATAGACCAAGGGAACAGTGACTTGGTGAAACAACAAAAGATGAAATTCAATTGGCTTTAGAAGAAAGGTGTCAAAATGAACAAAAGAGGTTGACTGAGAGTATAAATGAATTGAAGACCTGCATCAAGAGTGTAAATAGTGTGTATAGGCATTGTCTCTGGTGGCCTACTACTATTGGGAACTATAGAACGAAAATTGATACTATTGAGCATGAATTGAACTCTATTGGAAAAACATATGATGTTCTTAATGAAAAGGATGGAACGCAAAAGAAAATGATCAATTCCTTACAATATAATATTGTAGTCATCATGGTACAGAGGGATGGTATTGTGAAGACCTTTTGGAAATTCAAAGAGATAATTGAGTTAAGATTGGAATAGCTTCCTGGTCTCTTGGTGGATGCTGAGAAAAATGCATAGAATATTGCTATTTTGGATACTCTTCTGGAAACAATTGATTCAATAGCAAAGAACAACAATATTTTTCTATACATCAAGATGGCAGTGGATTCCTAGAAGAAATTTCTTCTGGAACTGAAAAAAATACAAGGAAATATTTTAAGGAAAGAAGGATTGAGGTAAAGAATAATTTTTGATAGCCTTTTTGTAAAATTTTTGAATTAAAGGAGAGAATTTTTTTTTGTCATTGATGTCAAAGGGGGATAGAGAGAGCATGTGAAAAAGGGAGACATGAAGCATGTGAAAAATGAAAATCATTTCATCTCATTAAAAGACTTACAAAGGTTGTTGTTGTTGGCTTTTCACATCTTTTGTTGCCATCAGATTGTTGGAGGTTGAAGGTTGCATCAAATGGTTGTCATTGATGTCAACATAGTACTACATGTATGACCCATTTACCGGAAGTTATTTCACATTGAAGATGGCTGTTATGTATGGTCTAATATGTTGGCTTTAGGTCTAGTTCCTACTGTGTGACAAACTATGAGTCAGATATTTGAAGATCTTGGCCGACTTAGTGGGTGCAATACTTTATGGATGTTTTGGCCGACTTAATTGTTGTGTAAGATACATATATATACATATGTGCCTCTCTGGAAATGAGAGGAGATGTGAGGTTATACAAGAAGGACATAGAGATAGAAAAGTATGTGGATGTAGCAAATTAGAATAAGCAAACCAGGTGAAGACAAAAAGTGTGTGATTGGATCCAGAGGATTGAGTGACTTTTGATAGGCAGTACTATCTTTACAGAACTTCATCTAGAATTGAATTCAACGCAAGGAAAGGTGTAATTCATCAGTTCTCTTTTGGTGGTAAGCCATAAATTTTGTATTCTGGTAGTGAGTCATCTTCTTCGTATCTCTATGGCAGTGAGCCCTTCGGGTTGTAGCCCCGTGGATAGTGAGTTCGGACAGTGAGTCCTTATTTCAGGTAGTGAGCCTTATCTCAGAAAGTGAGCCTTTTGTAATCGGTTTTGATATTCTATATAGTATGAGTTAATCCTCGCTATGTTTTTTCCCTCATTGGGTTTTCCACGTAAATTTGGTGTTACTGTGTTTATGTGATGACTTTTAGTTTTGCATTTATTAATAAATATTTCATGCAGTATTTGTATATAGTTCTGGTATATGGTTCAATATTTTAATTTGGTGACAATTGATTCACCCCCCCTCTCAATTGTCCTATTCAACAAATATAAAGGTCTTACTATATAGTCATGTCACCCTAGAACATATCGATCTTGGTGAAGTCTGACCAACTCATGTCTCTCTTTTGGCCACTATGGTATCCTGAGATATGGTCTCCATGAGATATCACCCTCCTCCAATCGATCAAATCTAACATGATAGTGAAGCAAATCTCCCTCTTGCCATGAATTCCTTAGTGGATAATTGTAGGCCTATGAATAGCCCATGGCTATTATGGTAGGATAACTTGTGGGTCTAGTGCTCATGATATGCTTAAAACACCACACCTGTAAGAGTGTATAGTGCACTATACTTTCTAGCTCTTGGTAGACAAATCACCCGAGATCATAGTAAAGATGTGCAAACATAATGTGACTCTAGGCATAAATGGTTTGATACTACTCCATATCTCAAATAATGTGAACCAACCCTCCATCTAAATGATCCCCTCATCCATCAGGAACCAATGTAAGTGTTGTAGTGATGACCATAATATGTAGGATTAGTGGAGTTAGTGCATGTAGTAGCCATCTATGCTCAACGTGAGGCCCAATGCTTGACTCCAAGATGGGGCGCCCTAGACAATATAAGATATCATCCAGCATCTCCTCATGTGTCCACTCATTGGCTGAGTGTACAACCTTTTCTTGGATGGGTAACTGTAGAATGTGATGTATGTCCTCTAATGTAACAGTCATCTCCTCAATAGGGCTAGCAGCATGGTGTCATGATATCTCATTGGTGGTGTAGCATACAAAAAAAATAATCCTATATCTTGAAGAATATTGATCCCATCCTCTAACAATCAAGCGATGAGGTCTCAGGAAACAAAACTGTTTACCTCTGAGATGCTATTGGGCTCGAGGAGGGATCTAAATGATAAAGTAAGCAAAGTAAATCCTAAATATATCCATTAATAATTAAAATAATAAAATAAATATTCTCTAGGACATATGTCCCTTTTTGCACGAGGATCTTGGACATTTTGCGCCAAAGTGGGACACTTTGCACCAACAATGGACACTTTGTGATAAAGATGGATGCTTTGCGACTATCTTTTATAGGATCCTAAAAATATTAAAAATACATAAAAAATTAATGTAAATGCATGAAAAAAAAGACAAAGAAACAAATAATCCACTCACCGTAGGTCGGATCGTGTGTCGTGCCACCTCATTGCAAAGCACATCAAGTCTAGGAGGCCTCTAGGTTCATCGACTCGACATCCTGGATCACTCTACACCAAGGTAAACTACAAAGAGGTAAATGCCAAAATGAGATAAAAATTTCATTTTCATTCAAATATGCCTAATTTTATTATAAATATGCATATTTTACTTTAGGTATATTTCATTCAAATCAACATATTGGGGCCTAGAGAATTCCATTTTTTATGTTGTTTGTTGTGTTTGATTTATGATTCTGCTCTTGATCTCATCAACTATCTATCTGGTATGGTACTTGGAAATACCCTATGATAAGACTTAATTAATTCAATGTGGTTTTGTGGCTACCTTGATTCTACCTTCATAAAAGCAAGCAGAATCAGGGGGGCATACATCTACCCTCAAATTCTATTCTCCATAGAAGTTTGATAAGAGGATTTTTGAATGACTAACGAATATGTGTTGCAAGATGTGGTTCTTAACATTGTGGTTTTGTAGATAACTACAATGGGGGCATGAGTATCCTTTTATAAATCATGCTATAATTCCTTTAGCTTGTTTATGCATGTAGTGTCATATGGCTGCTAAAGTGGGGGCTAAATGTAGTGTAGAAAATTGTACCCCTTTCTAGGAGAAAGTACAATTCACACTTATTTGGACCTATTTTGGTGACCTTTTCATTAATGAATTTTAAAAATATCATTAATAGGCCCCTAATTCCCCTGTATCATGTATCCCAAGGCCTATTTTACTTAATTTTATTTAATTCCTAAAACCACAATCCATATTGAATAACTACTATGGATCAAATTAATGCCCTGACATTTAAGGAGTCTTGAATTTTTAGGCCAAAACCCATTCAACCGTGAGGGAATGGGTCCTCATTAAGTGCCTTAAAATCAACTTTGGATATGTTTTTGGCATCATTTTAATCTCTCAAATTTAAATTTGTCATGTCAGCTTTCAGGATCTAATAATTGGAAAATTAGATAGGAATCCTAAAAAGCTAAGTCTCACATTCATTTTACACTAGACAAGCGACAAGGAAGAGAATTTCATATGAGATCAAGTATTCATATTCAAGATCAACGAGAAGCATTCAAAAGTGAAGTCTTGGAGTAGAATTTGAGTTTTTTTGTATGTCTTCAACCTCATTTAGATATCAAGATCAAGCATTTTCAAAGGATCAATGATAGTTGCCTATAGAGGATCATGATGGATTCTAGGTTTTGGGAGATACATGACATTCAACCAAGCCTAATGACTTGTTTTCTAAGTGATCCCATCTTCTATTTTTTGTCTACTTTCAGCCTAAAGGAAGGTATAATCAGATTTATGACTTATTGAGGTGATTTAAGATCTCCCAAAGTAAGTCTTTATCATTGTGTATTTTAATTTAGGGATCTTGTTCTAACACATTTGATTAGGGTTTTCCTGCATCATTTGTTCTTAATATTAGACACACTTAAGGTTAGGATTGCAAAAAAAATTCATGTTTCAAATCTATGTTTTTTTATCAATGTTTAATTACCAAACTTGGGGTTTGACCGAGGCAGACCCTTATCCACCAACATACAATTTTTTTGTTTTGCATATTTTGCTTAGATCTAGATCTGGGAGCGGAGGTATCAAGTTATAGCAAAGAATTCTAGGTCTCAAGCTTCATTCTCAGATTCAAATTTTTCCAAAAAATTATGCCATGACCCTTTCACCCTTGGGTGAATGAGTCCATATTAAGCTTGTAGAAACAACTTTTGAAAGGTGCACAACATTTATTCCTCTCATATTCTCTAGAAACTCTATTGGTTCCTTAAGCTTTATGCTAAATCTTCTAGATCCAAGTCATAGATTTTATTTTGGATTTGATTTGCTATTTTTAATCTTTCTCCCCAAAGTGTTATTTGGCCTAGACCCTTGTCCTTGCAGAAAAAGGGAAATTTGCAGATTCACACTTTGACTTGACTTACCTTAAGGTTGATAGTCCTTTCATTGTGTGGATGTCATTTCCTAATGAAATTAGAGAAGTAGGACTCCTTTTCCCTCTTTGGATCCACTTTTCCATCTTGGGAAACCCTAGGAGCCTCCTATTTTTCTATATTTCATATAGGTCACTTGGGGTAGAATCCAAATGCCCTATCCTTGTGATCCCAAACTACATGTTCATAGCCCTTTTTTTCAGCAATAGCTACCCTTGAAGTATATTTTTGTTTCAAGGCCTTCCTTCTCAATTGTTTTCTAATTTTTTAGTTGGGACTTGGAGGGAGAGCTAGGGAGTTGCACTTCAGTGTTGGACTGGATGGCACCAGCTTCCTATCACTCTTGAGTAACTTGTTGTTGTTGGGATGGGGGCAATGTTTGAGGCCTTCGAATATCATAGTTCATGTCCTCTTCATCTGAGAGGGTCTCTTCTTCTTCTTCAATTGAATCCTCTTCCTCATCTCAGGCTTCCTTGACATGATACTCATTCCATATCCCCTCAAATTGTTTGTCAGTGTCAACTGTGTCAACACCAGCCTCTGTTTGGTTGATTTCTCGTCTATACTTCCAAAAGGCCTCTATTTTTCCACTAGTCTAGTCTTGAGCCTAAATTTTTCACATAAAATTTTTAGTCATCTTATTTGCAATGTCAAAACTCTACACCGTCTTGTAGAAGGAATCCCATGGTTAGTGGGTGTTTGAGAAGAATGTTGATAAATCAATAAAATTTTGTGGGTCTTCATCCTTTGGTGGCTTCTTCTCCTCAAAGAAAGGTTGAGGTTCATGGAAAAAAGGGGTGTCAATCTTCAAAGTGGCCATGCAACCATCTAGGCCATAACTCCATTGATCATTTATTAGGTCCAAGTCAAGCTCCTCTAATTTGAACATAAGTAGACACCCCTGTCCTCTTTTGTTAACTGCAATGCATTCTCTTGAAAAGGGAACATCATACATGGCCCTTTTCTTGCAACCCTCACTGTATGTTGAGTCTTGAGTCTACCATGTCAAGGTAACAAGCCAACTCCAAGGCCAAGATCATGTCTATGAGTGAGCATGAAAGTCGAAATGGCTAATCCCTAAATCCACGGACCTTGATGAATGCGCAATCAATTATGAAGAACCAATCACACTTAGTATTGGATCTTTTGAGCCATTCTCATTGGTCTTTTGTCATTCGGTTGGTGACAAGTTTTGGGATGGGGTCAACTAATACCAAGCACATGAAATATTCTAAAAAATCATGGTAATCTAACGTAAATGACATAAGGTGGGTTCATGTGGAGAAAAGGATTACCTTGTTGGGAAATACATCTATCTCAAAGGAATTAATGGGGAAAAAGGGAGACAATAATTTGGTGTTCTAATAAAGAAGCATACGTAGGAGAAAAGAAGAATACCTGAAGGTATTCTACATTAAAAAAGTTTCTAGTTGGTAATGAATAGAGTCAACAATGGCATCACCAAAATCTATCATATAAGCTTTATCTCTCGACACCATCTTCAGGTGGAAAGTGGTACCTAATTGAAAGTCATGGACTTCGATACTAGAATCTAGCCCAAAAATGAATTCCAGCATGGACAAGGTGTCCTAGATATCTTGTGCCATAAATCTCAATAGAGTAATAGGTAGGGGTGGCACCACTGTGTAGTTGGTGCAGAGATCAACATTCAAGAACTCTAATTTCCACTCATAGGTGTTCCACACTTTTCACATTTTCTATTCATTACAGAATTTTTTCATGTGGATGTGGGGAAGACAGAGCATTTCCCTGATCTTTGTAGTGCTAGTAACCACGCTTATTTGGTTTCCCTTGATAATGTCTTCCTCTATGTCATATCTCTATGTATAGAGATAAAAACACTCTAGGAATGGGTGTACAAGGGGAACCATCTATTGTGCTAGGGTAGAGCTAAATTTCCTAAATCGAAAGACAAAATATTTCTTATGAGCCTTCACAAGCATGTGGGTGTGAGTGACCTCTCTCAACCCTTTTGGGTTTGTACATAATTTGCGATAAAAAATGTCATCTTCCAGTTGTAGACCATCACACTGTCCCCACAAGGTCTCTTTGCAACATTTTTTACAAGTGGTATGGGGGCTTTGGTAGCAGGGTCACGAAAACGTATGACTTTCTTATTACCAAATTGTGCTTTTCAGCCCAATTTGGTCAGGCTGAGACAACACTGGTTTTTTGTTGTGAAGACTTAAGAGTGAAAGGTACACAAAAAGAAAATTCTGCTAGGTTTTCATTATCATACAAAATAGTGCCATGAAATGGAATTTTCAGTTTTCATTATGTAATTGTTTTACAGAAAGAGAAAAATATTGCACAAACTTTGCATAAAACAACTATCTTTTATACATTTTACAAAAGTATGTTGATAATTTTCCCACACAAGTTGTGGGAATAATTGAAATGATGCAACATAAAAGTTAATTATACATCTGAAGAGAAAAAAATGATAAACACATGAAGGGAAGATGGATTTGTCATTGCTTGAATGATGAACCCTAGTGTTGATCTATTGCATCTTTAGCTCCCTTCATTGGTAAGCTCCAAAAATGCCTGCAAGAAATAGAAGAGATGATGTTAGAGCTTAGGATTCCAATTCTCCTCATATGAAATATCAATAGATATACAACCTAATTTTATGAAGCATTAAATTAGTTGAGCATTTATCACAAGTATCCAAGAAAAGCAAAGGATCATCAATCATCATAAGGCTTTGAGCTTCATTATTTTTATTAACTTGTTTGTTCACTGTGCAAGTATAGATACATTTTTCATTGTAGGATTACTTTGTTCAACATCAATGTATGTGGAGGAAAATGTGGCTCCCACAAGGGTTAAGCCCAACATATTGTCCTCTTAGTTGCAAAAGAGGAATAAACTAAAATGGGGCAGCAAGTCACTTTGATATGATGAAGGCAACAACAAAAAATTGAGGAAGAAGTTATCATGCAGTATTATTATTGTTCATAGGCAGTTTGCATTCCATCAACTGAATCCTTGGATTCTTGTTCAAACATGAAGGACTCTGAGTGATCTTTTGGTTTTTTCTTTGCCAAAAAGGAGACTACAATAAATGTTTCTAGCCTTCATTTTTTTTCACTTATGTATTAGTAATAGTGCTTGATGGACAGAATGGAATCATGGAAAGTAGGATACAGTTCAAGAGAAAGGGTTTCATTTTCTTCCAGAAAAAAAAAGGTTTCTACGTGTTCAAACAAAATAAAGAGCAGAATACATGTAAATACAATAGAGAAGCTGTGAGAAAGAGTTTTCCACCATTTCTTCCAAGAAAAATAAGAGAAATCATAGGAAATGAAAGATTTTCTTCTTTTTTATGTTAACAAAGAGCAAGAAAATAATCTTTTCTTCCATAGGTAATGGAAAAAATAGCATTGTTCATGCAAATAAAAGCTTACCACGCAGATCCAACATATATTTTGCATAGAAAGATCTCCAGACCTTCAAGTTGAAACCCTTGGTGGCAGTGCAGTAGCAAGAACAGGAAAAAAAATGAGAAGTGCAAAATAAGCCCGCGAGTTAGGGCTAAACAAACTTTTAGGTTTTTTCATGAAAACCTAACTTTGGCCACCAAGTGATTTTTATCACTTTATTTTACAAAATTGCATATGTATTAATGTGTAGTCCATGGGAGTCATAAGGGTTTTAAATCTTTCCTTTTATTTTTTCATCATGTTAAAACAAAAATAAATGTGTAAACAAATATTAAAGGTATTTTTTTATAAATTGCCTTTAACATTTGTCATGAAGAGGGATAACTTTTTACATAAAAAATATTTATTCAAACAGTTATCCTTATCTCAAAACTATGCAAAAATAGAAAGGAGGTGGAACTGAAGCTTTATGTATGCATTTGGATATATTTAGAGTGATTTTCCTTTGAATATCAGTTAAACTGAAGTGGTTTTGGAGTGTTAGAGTAAAGTAATTAATTAACTTTACTCTCCTCTTAAGATTTCACTTTATGCATATATTGGTCATTTAATAATTAATATTTAATTATTAAATGCTCTCACCTTAGGGTTAGGTTTTCCTTTCGGTGTTGATCTCCTTTTTAAGGATTGATCTCTTGTATTGTAATAACTTCTTGATTCATTTTTTCCTCTGATAATACATCTTTTACTTTGTCAGAGCCAAAACCCTTGTCTTCGTTCTCTCTCTTTCTCTGTGACAGGTTTCTTGCATGCAGGTTTCTTTGGGTTCTGTGGATTTGTATTTCTCAAATCCTACATGGTATCAGAGCCAGATCTGCTGCAGCCTGTTCAGTTTTTTGAAAGTTTGAGATCCAGGTTTTGGAAGCTTCAGATCTGCGTTTGTCTTCTGTGTTTTATTTTGGAATAGGGGGTACTTTTTTTTGGTGCACTTTGAGCCCAAACGGACCTCACCGTTGAGCTCGCAGCGCCCAAAAACCCCTATTTTCATATAAAATACGTCCGATTCGGACACAGTTGCTCCAGAAGGCAAAAATTTTTTGCCCCTCGGCCGTACGGCCCCAGGGCACGAGGATCGAGGCGAAAAATCAAAAAAATTAAAAACGCCAAAAACGTGAAACTTTTCGCTTTGTTCGGGCTTTGCCATTGCTCCACAAAAATCCCCGGCCCGGCCAGAACCAACGCGATGGGCTTAGACCGTACAACCGCCCAGACCGCCACCAAGGGCCCGCGCGCCGCCAGTTGAGCGGCGCCAGGCGCCAAGGGTGCCACCTGGGCCCCTTTAAATTTATTTTTTTTACCTCTTCCAGTAAATCGGACATAAATCGGGCGTCCGAGCTCCGTTTTTCGAAAACAAATAGGCGTTGGAAAGCTGGCTCCGAGCCCGTTTTAATGGTGCAGGAATTTTTCCAGATCTTTTCAGTTTGATTGCATTTTTTCGCAGTCAAAGTCTGATGAGCTTTTTTGCACTCCGAGGGGCATAACTTGCTCGTTTTTGCTCTGTTTTTCGAAAGAAAATAGGCGTCGGAAAGGTGGCTCTCCGATCTTTCCAGATCTGCAACCTAATTCATCAGTAAATTTACCAGGTACACAGAATTTTGTCTGAAGCATTTTTTGCTTTTTCAAGCTTTTCAGCTTTAAAAATTGTACTGGGGTTTGGGTTCTCGTATTGTGGGGGGTGTTTTTTTCTTGCTTTCTGTAATTTTCATCAGAAAACCAGAACACCAAAACTCTCAAAACAACAAACCCCTTCTGCATCTTCTGTCTAGTTCTGAAAGACCACTTAATAATAATAAAAAAAATTCAGAGCAGTTGAGACACAGTTCACAGGATGGCTGACAGACCTATTGAACCTCTTACACCGCATAATTACCACACTTGGAAGGGTCGTATGATGACTCTTCTCCAGTCTCGAGGGTTATGGTCCTGTTTAGATGAGGTTCAGCCTCAGTTGACACGTGCCTTTGAGGTTATGCAGCACAGGAACAATATGGATCAGGCTATGGGATTGATGGCTTTACACATTTCTGACAGTCTCCTGTTTCATCTTGAGGGTTGTCTCACTCCTCGAGCCATTTGGACCAAGTTTGATGGGCTTTTTGGTACTGTCAACGAGTTCAGAGCTTTGCAGCTTGAGGCAGAGTTAACTTCCTTGGTACCTGATTCATTTCCCTCTATTGAGGATTTTCTGATGAAGTTCAAACAGCAAAGATCTATCTTGCAGGGTTGTGGTAAGACCAAGACTGATACAGAGTGCATTTTCCTGATTCTCTCCAAGCTTCGGGGTCCATTTCAGATCTTCTCTTCGACCTTTTATTCTACCATGGATGCATTGGGTGCTCGCCATGTCATGCCTTCTTTTGAGGTCTTTTGTGATCGTCTGACTCGTGAGCAAGCTAAGCTTAAGCAGTTGGATTCACTTTCAGGTTCACAGAACCAAGCATTGGTAGCCCAGTCCTCCAAAGGAAAACAGAAGCAGAAACCGAAGCCTAAGAAAGATTCAGGGGCTAGTGAGAATCCCTCCAAGCCACCACCTAAGTTTGATTCAAAACCACAGTCCAATTCTAAACAGGGCAAATCTTCGAAGTCTGGTGAGTCTTCCTCCAAGACTAAGAAGAAATCTGGTGATCCTTGCAGTTTTTGTGGCAAGGAAGGACATCCTGTTTCCAGGTGTTGGAAACGTTTAGAGGCTTTGGAGGAAGCCATGCAGCAGCATAATATCAGTGCACCTCAGCCTCCTTCACAGCCCACAGGGAAAGGTCATGCTCTTTCTGCACGAGCATTGTCCTCGGAATCCACTTGGATTCTAGATTCTGGTGCCTCTCACCATATGACACACACAGAGGATTTGGTCACCGCTCTTGCCCCTACAGGCACTAGACATATTGCAGTTGGTGACTCAGCACAACTTTCAGTTAAGGGTTCAGGTACTATTTCATTGGATGGTGGTTGTCTACAGGATGTGCTTTTGGTTCCTGACATTTCGACAAACCTCCTATCCGTTTATCAGATTTGCCACTCTGGCTCTGGTAAAACAGTTGAGTTCTCACCACATGATGTGGTTATTCGAGATCTCCATGATCCTGACTTGGTTGTGGCTACTGGGAGTGTGGATTCTGCATCTCGCTTATACAGATTTGATGGCTTTGAGAGTTCAGACACTGTTGGTTCCTCTCTTATAGCACATGCAGATTCAGTGAGCAGGCTTTGGCATGAGCGTTTTGGCCATGTCAATTACAGATATCTACAGCAGATGAGTACACAGGCACTTGTGATTGGGCTTCCACAGATTTCTTGTACAGATGGTGTATGTCGTGGTTGTGTCCTTGGAAAACATCATCGAGATCCTTTTCCTAAGGGTCAATCCACTCGTGCTAGGGCAGCCCTAGAGTTGGTACACAGTGATCTTATGTCCTTTCCGACTCCTTCCTTTTCAGGGGCCCGTTATGTGCTCACTTTTATTGATGACTTCTCCAGACGTACATGGGTGTACTTTCTTAAGTACAAGTCTGAAGTCTTTGATTCATTCCGGACTTTTAAGACTTTTGTGGAGAAGCAATCTGGACTTTCTATTAGGAGGATACGCACAGATAATGGGGGGGAGTATGTTAATCAGGCTTTCAGAGATTTTTGCACTGAGCATGGTTTACAGCATCAGTTTACAGTTCCTTACACCCCTCAGCAGAATGGTATTGCTGAGAGAAAGAACATAACCTTACGGGAGATGGCAAATTGTATGATACAGTCTCGAGCTATGAGTTCTTCATTTTGGGCTGAGGCAGTCAATTGTGCCAATTATATTCAGAATCGGATGCCTCATAAGGCATTGCGACATATGACTCCTGAGGAGGCTTGGACCCATGTCAAGCCTGATGTTTCTACATTCTGAGTTTTTGGTAGTGAGGCTTGGGCATTTATTCCTGATGCTCAAAGCCATGGAGAGGAAGAGCGACCACTCATATTTGTTGGCTAACGTGAGGATAAGGCGTATTGTGTTGTTTGATCCTCGATTCCGTGAAGAGGTCTTGTTTCGGGCTGGGATGTCTGCTTTGATGAGCTGCCATCCCCGATGGGATTCTCCATCACAAGCTTCTCCCTCATTGCCTACTCCCTCTTCATCTCTTGAGGATTACTTATATCTTGAGGATGATGTAGATGATGATCCACCATCTCCACCACCACCAGTTGCTCCATCTTTGCCTAGGTGGGCCCGTGTCACTGTTGATGCAGATGGTTCTTTGGCAGGTGATCCTTCAGATACTCGTCGTACTCATGCTCAGACATCTGGTTCTAGTCTTTTGAGTCATGCCATTTCGGATGATCCTCAAAAATTTTCAGAGGTGATAGGTCACCTTGAGTGGGATAGGGCTATGGATGAGGAGTATTCTTCTTTGATGAAGAATCATACTTGGGATCTTTGTCCTCTTCCTAAGGGAAGAAAGTTGGTTTGGTGCAAGTGGGTGTATCGTACCAAGTATGATGTAGATGGTTCTATTGATAAGTATAAGGAACATCTTGTTACGAAGGGGTTTTCTTAGGTAGAGGGTATTGACTACTCCGAGACCTTTGCTCCTATCGCCAAGATGAATTCTATACGCCTGGTACTTTCACTTGCAGCTTCATAGGGATGGATAGTGTTTCAGATGGATGTGAAGAGTGCCTTCTTGCATGGAGACCTACATGAGGAGATCTATATGGAGTAGCCTCAGGGATTTGTGCAGGACGCTTCTTTGGTTTGCAGGCTTCAACGTTCATTGTATGGTCTCAAACAAGCCCCTCGGGCTTGGTATGAGAAGATGGACTCCTTCTTGCTTTCCTCTCACTTCACACGCTGTCATTCCGATCACACAGTGTATATTCAAATGAGGGGTGATCTTTTGATTCTTGTGCTATATGTAGATGATTTCATTCTCTACGTGTAGCCCATCCCATGATCTCGTGAAAGGTTCAGAGCTTTGATGGAGCAGTTTGAGATGACAGATCTTGGTCTCTTGCACTTCTTTCTGGGTCTTCAGGTTATTCAGTCTTCGGATGGGATTTCCATATTTCAGGAGAAGTATGCTCTTGATATGCTTCAGCGATTTGGCATGCTTGATTGCAAGTCTGCCCCCACTCCATTTCAGTCAGGTGTTGTTTTGTCTTCCACTTGCTCTACTCCTTCAGTAGACCCCACTTTATACAGGCAGTTGGTTGGCAGTTTGTTGTACCTGACACATTCTCGTCCTGATCTTTCCTTTGCGGTTGGCCTTGTCTCTCGGTTCTCCCATGATCCTCATGAGAGCCATTGGCAAGCTGCCAAACGTATTTTGAGGTACATTCGGGGCACCACACATTATGGCATTCACTACACTTCAGGATCCCCTCACATCATTGGCTTCACTGACTTGATTGGGCTGGTGATGTCAATGATCGGAAGTCTACTTCTGGCTTTGTTTTTTGCCTTGGTTCTGGTCCTATCACATGGTCTTGCAAGAAGCAGTCTGCTATTGCATTATCATCTACAGAGGCTGAGTACCGTGCAGCAGTGTTAGCCAGTCAGGAGGTTTTATGGCTTCGGCAGTTGATGACAGAGTTTGGGTTTCCTCCAGATTGTCCCACTATTCTTTGGTGTGACAATCATAGTGCCATTCACATTTCTCGCAACCCAGTGGAGCATCAGAGAACAAAGTACATTGAAATCCACATGCACTTCATCAGGCAGTTGATTCAGGATGGTTCTCTCATCTTGGAGTACATTCCTATAGAGGAGCAGGTTGCGGACATCTTCACTAAACCTTGGCATCTCCGCGCTATCTTCATTCGCTCCATGCTTGGCAAGAAAGTTGTCCTTGGGGTCTCTGAGGCCTTCCTTCCTTCATGTTTCTTTTCAGATGTTTCTTTATCTCTTTTTGAGAGGAGTTTTTTCCCAATGGGTTTTCTCCTTTACTCCTCTTTATAGAGATTTTCTTGTATTCGGGTACCTGATCAGGCCATGTTGCCGGGACCCTTTGTTGCATTGTAGTTCCTTTGCTTTCTTCTGCATTGTTTGTAGCTGCATTGTAGCTCATCTTAAGGGGGGTTGTTAGAGTAAAGTAATTAATTAACTTTACTCTCCTCTTAAGATTTCACTTTATGCAT
Organism: Sequoia sempervirens; assembly: GCA_007258455.2. NCBI lineage: Eukaryota > Viridiplantae > Streptophyta > Pinopsida > Cupressales > Cupressaceae > Sequoia > Sequoia sempervirens. The sequence continues at coordinate 5,499 of VDFB02293033.1, read as the reverse complement.
ATATTGGTCATTTAATAATTAATATTTAATTATTAAATGCTCTCACCTTAGGGTTAGGTTTTCCTTTCGGTGTTGATCTCCTTTTTAAGGATTGATCTCTTGTATTGTAACAGCTTCTTGGTTCATTTTTTCCTCTGATAATACATCTTTTACTTTGTCAGAGCCAAAACCCTTGTCTTCGTTCTCTCTCTTTCTCTGTGACAGGTTTCTTGCATGCAGGTTTCTTTGGGTTCTGTGGATTTGTATTTCTCAAATCCTACATGGAGTCCCCTTTGGTCAAACAACTTGAGAGGGAGAGTTTGAAGCTATTTTAACTCAAATTGGATAAGTTATGAGCCCTCATTTTTAGGCTTATCTCTTTTGCTCGTGAGGCATATTGAGATGAATATTTTTTAGTGCAGTTAACAGCAAGTGCCACCTCTTGGAACTTTCTGACTATTTTTGTATTGAAGGAGAAAAGCTTAGGCTTTTTCTTTGAGTTCTTTCTTCTTTTCCTTTGCATTCTGCAGAGAGGAAATTTGTCCTGTAACTCAACATTTATTTTTACATTTTATATACAGCAGCAATAGTTATTTTAGCTTATTTTATCAATGTTTGTAGAGATTCCTTCCATTTTCAATACAATTAAGGATTTATCTATTCAAATTATGGTGTCTTATTTCATGTTGAGTGGTTTGATAAAATATTTTTTGTTTTTTTACTTCAAAACCTTTAAATTTTTTTGTCTCATTTTTGTTGAAAACAAGTACACAAAGTATAAACTTCATCATAGGTCACAAATTATGCAAGTTCATGATTTTTTGTGAAACACTTTTGTGGTGAAACTTATTAGTTTGAGTTGTATAAACAAATTTCTTTGAAAAGCAGTTGTGAATCAAGTTGCAACTATATTATTTCGGTGCATCACCTCCTAGAGTTAGCTTTTCATTTCATCAGTCATCCTTCTTCCCTTTTCCCACAAAAAATCCATTAGTTTCTAAGAGGTCTAAAGGGGAACAAGTCCATAATCTGGAGGTTAATTCTCATAGTAGGTCACACACAACCTGAGTTTGATCCCATGTTGCATAGGATTGCCAAGCTTGCAAAGGCTTAGCATCAAGGGTGCAATCCTTCATGAAAATAGTTTTTGTCATGCCCAGTGAGACTCAATTGGACTAGTTAAGTCCAAAGTTTTCTCATATATTTTTGATATTAGGTGTGTATATTAGTAATATCAGCCTTTGGAGGCACAATCTACACACATTTGGAAACTCTGAGCTCAAATTTATGGGTTTCAAAGTGGACAAAGTGCTATGTTTTTTTTTGGGTATTTCAATGAGCCTACAACTTATATAAATGTTGGAAAATGTATCCATTTCATGGGGAAAAGCTTCATCATGATCCATTTCATGAAGAAGCTGTTAGAGTACTCTCCTTTCAACCTTACCAAGATAATCATGATGTTGATTTTACACCTAATTCCTTTGATTTATAAAGAAACCAACATGCACAATATAAATACCTCCCACCCACCTTAGTTCATCCTTGTTGGCAGCCTATACATAAGCCAAATCAGCTTCAAGAAGCCTATTTTCTTCAAAACCAATAGTATACCCTTCCCAACCAACTCTAAGAGAGTGAAAAGGAGGAGATTGCAAGTATAAAGATTATATTGCTTGACTTCGCAAAGTGGATAGAAGAGATCAATAGAGAACAAGAGTACAACATGCAATAGGAGGATCTTGCTTACCAAGCCTATCTCCAATAACAAGAACAACAATCTTATGAGGCCTTTTTTTATCAGCAAGAGATAGAAGAAAAGAAAAAGCATGAAGAAGAAGAGAAGGAACAAATGAGTCAACTTTTGGCCCAAGTTCATACTTTCTTACAAGTTGAAGCTGCCCAAAACTAGTCCATTAATCCTTAGTTTCAATCATATCAAGAGCCTGAACAAAGTCATCAAAGTATTGAATAGCCATGGCAGCCTTCTTGGACCAAGCATCCTGATTTTAAAATTCCAAACTTTGGTAAAGCTATTCCTTGTATACCAATCCAAGATCAGAAAGACGAAAAGGTTGTAGAACCTAAATCAATCAAGATTCCAAGTCGGTATAACAGGAAAAAAGAAGAATTAGTGAAGGAAAAAAGGGAGTCCTATGTTGTCTACAAGCCTCCATATGATATTAAAAATGAGAAATCAAACTTCTTAGAGGAGCAGGAGGTTGTTGTTGTTTGTACCATGTCCTCAACTAAATATGATCATAATGCATGTGGAGAGGATGTTGGGTTAGGATTGCCACTGGATCCATTGCATTTTGATTCAATTGAAAAATTTTCTAATGCTATTTATAAGATGAATGAAAGCATAGTACAAAGGTTACAAGGTAAAGATGTTTAGTTGCAAAGACAGGATGGCCAAGTTTCATTGGAGAAGGCACCACATGAGGAGGAATAATTGGTTTCTTTGTTTGATCAACTACCTGGTTTTGTTGAGCAAGATGAAGAGACCATATAGGTGCCCAACTTACCAGCTGATTTGGGACAGCCAGAAGATATTGCAAAACATAATGTACTACTGGTTCATGAAGGAAAAGATGAGATTGAAGCCTTAATCTATATGAAAGAGAAAAAGGACAAGCCTATTTTGAAGGTTAATGAAAATTCTTTGCATGAAGAAGTTTACCAGATTGAACAAATAATCAGATCAGAACTTGTGCTTCAAAAGGGTGATCTTAAATCTAAGGTGAGTCCTCTTATACAAACAAGTAAATAAAACTTTGAAGATGACTCTTTTTGGGATGAATTAGAGGTTTTTTGTTCAAATTTAGATGTCAAACCAGCATCTCAGGAGGAAAAAGTTCATGAGCAGCCATCTCAAGCACCTATTCTTCTTCAAGAGAGCCAACATGCATATGCATGTCCTAATACCATTTTTTTGTTCAAAGGAGCACCAATTGTTTATCAAAATGATTGGTTTGATGAGCACGATTAGTTGAAGGTAAATAATGCAAAAAAAGGAAGAGAAGATTCAAATTGATAAATTGGAAGTTGCTGATCTAATTCAAGAAGTATGTGATCAACCCATTCAGGTGAAAGAATTAGTCATTCCTTCATTACTTGATGATAGATCAACATTTCTTTTAGACCATATTGAAATTGTGATAGAAGATGTAACAACATACCTCAATTAAGAAACCAGGAGTACAGGCCAAAACTTCATCCTTGAAAGAGGATTTCCAATTAGGGATTTAGTTGGTAAAGAGCTAAATAAGGAGACACATGTTACTATGGCACCCAAGCATGAGATTGTAAATCAGGAGCAGTAGACCCAACTTATGTATATGCCTCAAAACAACAATATGTTTGATCAAATTCAAGAGGTGAGTGAGTTTGGTTATGTTCTTAAAGAAGCATTCCAACAGTTTGTGGGGTATCTTCTTGATTCTCGCCTCTTATTAGAAATTCATAAACATGTGATGCATCCTTTGTTGTTCAAAAGTGGTAGTTATTTTATAAAGCCAGTTAATGGATTTTTTTGAACATCATCCTTTGTTGTTTAGGGTAGGGTAAAGTAGAGTTTTTCAATTAATAAGTGTTGTTCACACATCTATTTCAGTTCAATTTTTATTTTCCAATAAGTGTTTTTGCATAGTTTGTTGGCCCTATTTTAAACAAAGCCATTGTATCTTTCTTTCAAGTTTTGTTTTGTTGTTGTTTATTTCTAACAGGTGAGTTACAAAGATTTTTTCTAAGAACCAAAGAACAGGAATTGACTCCTATGCCCAATGAATAAGTTTTGGCTATTGGTCTAAAATGCTTAGCAGGAAAGAACTTAGCAGAGGTCGCCAAAAATGTTACCAAATTGTGCATTTCAGCCCAATTTGGTTAGGCTGAGACAACATTGGTGTTTTTCTATGAAGAATTAAGAGTGAAAGGTACAAAAAAAAGAAAATTCTGCTAGATTTTCATTATTATACAAAATAGTTCCATGAAATGGAATTTTCAGTTTTCATTATGCAATTGTTTTACAAAAAGAGAAAATATTACAAAAACTTTGCATATAATAGTTGTCTTTTATTCATTTTATAAAAGTATGCTAATAAGTTTCCCACACAAGCCATGGGAATAACTGAAATGATGCAACATAAAAGTAAATTATACATCTGAAGAGAAAAAAATGATAAACACATGAACAGAAGAGGGATCAATCATTGCTTGAATGATGAACCGCAATGTTGATCTACTACATCTTCATCTCCCTTCATTGGTAAGCTCTAGAAATTCCTGCAATAAATAGAAGAGATGATGTTAGAGCTCGATATTCCAATTCTGCTCATATGAAATATCAATAGATATACAACCTACTTTTATGAAGCATTAAATTATTTGAGCAGTTATCACAAGTATCCAAGAAAAGCAAAGGATCATCAATCATCATAAAGCTTTGAGCTTCATTTTTTTTATTAACTTGTTTGTTCACTATGTAGGTATAGGTACATTTTCCATTGCAGGATTACTTTGTTCAACATCACAGTATGTGGAGGAAAATGTGGCTCCCGCAAGGGTTGCGCCCAACATACTGTCTTCTTAGTTGCAAAAGAGGAATAAATTAAAATGGGGCAGCAAGTCATTTTGATATGATGAGGGAAGCAATGAAAAATTGAGGATAGACATAAAATGAAAATGGAAGACCTTCAAGTAGATCTAGGACAATCAAGTCATTATTGTCAAAGATACATACCTCATTAATGAAGTTTCATTGATGCTCAACATGAGAATTTTCATAAATATAATGTGGAAAATATTGAGAGCAGAGTTATCAAAGGCCATGTTTGCGAACAAGTAAAGGTTAGCTCTATTGAAAAGTAACTAGAAGTAATAAAGGAAAGTCACTAAAGTTTGTGATAGTCATAAGGACTAAGAAAGTTTCCTTGATAGCAAACAAGTCAAAGGAAAAGGAGGTCCCCACAGTGATCAAAGGAAAGATGATAGTGTAGAAAACAATTACCTAATATTGCAAGGTAAGAAGCAGTCCAATGAATGTGAAGTGACAGTGAGCTCTTATCAATTGGGGTCGAAGTTGGTGACATTGATTTAGCCTCTAGAACCTCTTGGCTGGCAGCCAATCCTTCATGTTGTCCTTATTTCACATCTTATGAAGGAGGTGGCTCAATTCTTGACTTTGAAGGATTCACATTCTGATAGGAAGGTTTTGGTTCAAAGTTTTCTTTGAGTATGCTTAATGCCCTTGTTGAGTATGCAAGATATTGGGATGAAGCTTGCACCTACTGAGGAATCAATTTCAAATTACAAAGTCCTTTCCAATCTCATATTTAGGCTAGACACATTTTCTTAGGAAAAAAGGTGGCTCTGTAGTGACACATCATTAAAGAAGAATGTGACTCTACAATATGTTCAGTGTAATGTTGAATCAATAGTTGGATTAAAATTGATGTAAGTGTCATGGGATGTAGTACTTTTTATTGAAATAGTTGTAGATTATGGTGTTGCAAATGCAGA